>APFE030673617.1:0-19396 GCA_000404065.3 Pinus taeda | reverse complement strand
CTATCATATGTGAGAAACACCATAGCCATCCAGATCTACATGGACCAAGTATCATCAATAGGGAAGATCTGCATCAATCAACATATGCACGAAACAACCTATCATCATATAGGTAAGAGCTCATCATCATCATGTCTTCAACAATGCAACTTTGAATAATCATCCCTGTATCCAGCCGACAATCCTCATCCATTTGTGCCAAGAACAACCTGCAATATATGATCTTTATGCATATGGCGACAACATCATATGAGAGACTCATCATCAAGTGATTTCAAGCTATGTACTTCTTGTCCTCATTAGAGAATCAACCACAAATATGATCATGTGAACAACTCATAGCAAGATGAATCATTTAAGCATCATCACCAAGGATTATTACCCATAATGCCAACAATGCATTAAAAACATATGCTCCCCCTAAACTGGTGCCATATGTCAGATCTTATCAACAAGAAAAAATCAGCCATTAAATGCCTTAAGACAGATACGCAGGTTTTCATTATATGACCTGCGTGGCTCCACACATCATCTTTCGCTCTTCTGCGTATCCACGCATCTATCCTTCTATGTTTCTGCGTACTCACGCAGACAACCTTCTACTACAGTGCGAACCCACGCACCTGTGCCATCAGTTGGGCCGCGTACCCCACGCACCTGTTGCTTCTATCGCGCTGCGTACTTCTATGTACCTCCGCAGGTTATCCTTCTATCGCGCCGCGTACCTCCGATCTTGCTACGCACCTCTTCTTCTGCCTTGCCGCGTCCGTCCGCATGTGCTCTTTTGTTACACCACGTACATACGCACTGCGACTGTGACTTTGCTACGTATCCTCGCACTTCCACTGTGTATCACCTGCGTACGCCCGCATTTTCACAGTGAATGGTCTGCGTACCTCTGATTAGAACCCAATTAACAATCCTCAGATTCCCAGATCTGATCTTGTGCTCGAGAGATCATACTTCATAGATTCACTTCACTTCACTTTCCCTACTGTCTTTCTTCAAACAATCATATACGCGATTGTGCAGTATCCAACTTGCGTATATAAGCGACTTTCCTTTATGGAGTTTGCATATGAGATTCATGACACTGAAGTTTTGTACTTTCAGCTCCCTCTGATTTTGGTATGTCTGTATGTTGTGCTGTGCCGCCACTTTCTGGCTATATTTCCTTTTTCCTCCATATCTTCAAGTGTGATGATGTTTTCTCCTTTTGGTATGATGTCCGTGCTTTGTTCCTGCATTCCTTTGCTATATGTCTAAGCTTGTTACATGCATAACATCTTACATGTTTCATATTCCTTTTGTAGCAATCAGCAGCCTTGTGACCATACATATTGCAAGCAAAGCAATATCCATTAAAGTACCTGGAATGTGATGATCTTTCTGCATAATGGTCTTGAGCCCTTCTTCTTCTACATCGAGCTGCAACATGTCCAAGATTATGACATACATAACATTCAACATTATTCATGGGAGGAGTCAAGGATTTTCTTTGAGGAATCTCTTTCCTTGGTTGATGATGAGATTGATCTTTCATTTCTTTGTTGATCACTTTAGATTTCTCTTTAGAGTTCCTTGCCTCACCTTGTGAACTAGATTCACCTTCAACAGATTCATGGAAACCAAGACCAGTCTTTATAGCAGGAGACCTTTGACTACTAAGAATATCATCCAAGACTTTAGAGCTATCTTGAAATCGTAAAAGCTTATCCTTTTCTTCTAATTTACCTTTCAAGATATTTACCTCAACCTGAAGCTGTTCTTCCTTTTCAAGACATTGCTTCTTCAAAATTTCTTCAGACTTTTTTCTTTCTTCCACTTGTTGCCTTAGATTGAGTATCCCATTTTCTTGTTCTTCATTCACATTCTGTAGCATTTGACGAACTCTGGAGGCACATTCCAATTGTGCTTTTAAACTGATAACTTCGTTTTCCTGTTTTTCAATACCTTGGAGTAGATCTTTATTCTGCTTCTTGGCTTCTTCAAGTTCTTCTTTTAGTGAGAGGGTCATAGCTTCAAGACTTTCATAATCACTGGATCTATCTGAGATTCTTGAATTGTTGTGCTTCTTTATTGACTTCTTTTCTTAATGATGTCAACTTCATGCTGCAATTTTTTTGACATTGATCTTCCTTGTCCTTGAGTAGTTTTCTTACCTTGTTCGCTTCTTCTAGTTGGGCCTTCAGTTTGGTAGTTTCTTCTTTGAAGTCACATTCCCTTTTGTTCAATAGATCTTGTTGATCTCTAATTTTGTCTGTCAGCCTTTTAAATTCTGCCTCTATTTGATATCTTTCTTGTTCACCCATAAGAGCAAGTTCAGTAGTTTCACTATCACTTCCATCTCTTTCACAAGGAAATATAGTTGGAACATCAGAGGATACCACATTCATACCTGATAATGATTCTGAATCTGAATAGCTTCTTATCCCTAATCCCCAATCGATTCTCCCACTGTCATAATTCTTCTGAGATGACTTCCTTTTCTTAGATGCTTTTTTCTTAAGCTTCTTTCCCATTGTTCCACGGATCTCCTTCAAGCGATCAAGCTTTTATCAAAGGACCTGCTCTGATACCAATTGTTGGAAATAATACTGAGAGGGGGGGTGAATCAGTGTTATCACATTAATAAAACTTTTTCATTTCTATAATCATATTCATATATGCTATTTCCACAACTTCTTATGATTAAGTTAATTGATCTTCAATGAGTGCATTAGAACATTATCAACCATATTATCAGTTAACAGATGCAGTAGCATAGAATAGATCATTACACATAAGGCACACACATGAACACCATGATATAAGGTGGAAACCCAATGCGGGAGAAAACCACCTGCTGCAAGTCATCTCAATCTTCTTCTTTAATAAGAAAATCCTTTTACAATATTTTGTACTGGTGTAGCCTTATACCAGTACGGGAGCTACAACCCCCTTTGCTCTTGTACTAGCCATCCATTACTAGTACGCAGGCTACTACCTGCTAAATGCTCCAGATTTTACTTTAGCTCTTGTACTAGCTTAGTACTAGTACGTAGGTGCTGACCTACAATCTTCTCTCCTCCAGGTACCACGTTTCATAAATTTCATAACTGGATACACTGAAGCACAACACATAATCTGAAAGGGCACATTTCATCCAAATTTCATACTGGACCCAACAACAACATTGAAGCTCATAATCAAACAACCTTCTGAATCACCCAATCACTAGATCAATACATATACAATGAGAGTCATCAATCAGATCTAGTCCATCAGATCACATAAAGATGAGTCATTAAGAACATAATCAATCACTTCACGGACTGCTGTTATCAGATCATAATATCAGAAACCAGACATCACTTCAACACCCAGAACACAGCAAGGATAAACATGGACAACTAAATTGATTTCAAGAGAAGTACGCAGCTTCACCCATGTAATGCCTGCATACAAGTACGCACTATTCTTCTGTGGCGCCACCGACCTCCGCACCTGCGCCTTCTGTGGCGCCGTACACCTCCGCACCTGTGCCTTCTATGGCGCTGCGCACCTCTGCACTGCGCCTTCTGTGGCGCCGTGCACCTCCGTGGTGCCGCGCACCTCTGCACTGCGCCTTCTGTGGCGCCGTGCACCTCCGCAGCTGTGCCTTCTGTGGCGCCGCGCACCTCCGCAGCTGTGCCTTCTGTGGCGCCGCGCACCTCCGCAGCGGCGCCTTCTGTGGCGCCGTGTACCTCTGCAGCTGCGCCTTCTGTGGCGTCGCGGACCTCCGCACCTGCAGCGCTTCTGCGCCTGCGTATCTCCGCACTTTTCTTTCACTGCACTTGCGTGCCTGCGGGTATAGATAATTTCAAGACTTCAAGAATAACCCAGACTGTCAGATCTACAGATATGATCATGCGCCGAGGTGATCTCAACCCATCAGTAGATTCGCCTTATTTAGATCTAGACATTACTCCAAGAGATCATAGTATTTCAGATCTAGCTCTCATAAGATGTTCAACCCAAAAGCATACACAAGCCAAATGATCTCCTTTGCTTTATATAAGCAAGCTCTTCCTCAAATCATGGATCAATACCACAGGCCAAAACCATAATAACACAATTCCGTCGGCTAAATACCAAGAGTTAAACATAAGGAACCCCACGTGTGCTTTTCTCTGCCTTGAAGTAAGTGAACTGGGGGTACGCACCTCTTGAATGGGATAACTACGGGTATGTACGCACTTTATGTAACACCGTTCTGCGTGTACGCACCTTCTGTAAGGTGTACTTGCGTACCCCTTATTTTTTTCAATATTTGATAGCTAATCATCAATCTCTGCTGCTAACTTGAAGTACTGTGATCTATCACCTGAATGGGTTGCCATCAAGGACAACACTTTAGCCATAATGCCAACAATCTCCCCCTTTGGACTTGATGGCAAAGCTTACTTGTGAACTGTCATCTGATCCCTTTGTGCTGTCCGATAACCCATGCACTCTGTCACATCTGATATTTCTTCTATAGATTCATCTGAATGTATATAAGTGAGATGATTTTCTATGAGAGGGTTTCCATCAAGTACAACACATGCATCATAATGCCAACATGGTGATATAGAGTGGGCCATGGAGCTGAGGATATTTGATGCAGGGGGCAAACCCCGATCACCACACCTGAATATCTAGGCCATTCTAGATAGGTACCCAACAATGTTTAAAGACATTTCGCCAGGACGATTACTTGATAGGGGGTTTGAGCACACGATTGAGCTAGAGCCAGGGGTGAAGGTAGTGATCACAACCCCATATCGATATCACAAGGCTTATTAGGATGAGATTGGGCGGACTATTCATGAGTTGTTGGCTTTGGGGCACATTAGGCCTAGCTATAGTCCCTTTCCTTCATTAGTTGTCTTGGTGAAGAAGAAGGATGACACACCAAGGATGTGCATCGACTATAGAACCCTCAACAAGAAGACGTTGAGGAACTGATACCCCATTCCCCGCATAGATGAGCTTAGAGGAGCCAAGTATTTCTCTAAGATATATTTGCGTTTAGGGTACCATTTGATTAAGGTGAGGGATCATGATATCCCCATGACAACGTTGAGATGCCACTGGCCATTTTGAGTTCTTGGTTATGCCTTTTGGGCTGACCAATGCTCCAACCACCTTCCAGTGTTGCATGAACCATGTGTTTCGCAGGCAACTATGTAGATTTGTGCTGGTGTTCTTTGATGACATATTGATCTACAACAGGATGTGGGAGGACTTGCAACATCTCGAGGAGGTGCTTAGTATTTTGGAGGGACAACAGTTCTATGTGAAACTGTCCAAGTGTGAGTTTGGGTTGATCGAGATGCTGTACTTGGGGCATATCATTGGAGAGGATGGAGTGTGGGTGCATGAGGAGAAGATTAGAGCCATTTGGGATTGGTCAGGTCCTCAGAATGTGACCGAGCTAAGAGGGTTTGTAGGTATTTGCACCTATTATAGGAAGTTCGTAAAGGGCTTCTCACAACGAGCAACATCCTTCATATATCTGACCAAGAAGGGGGAATTTGCATGGACTGATATGGCACATACAACATTTGAGCACCTTAAGAAGGTGATAAACAATTGCCCAATATAAGCTCTACTCGATTTGACACAACCATTCACCTTGGAGGGTGATGTATCAGGCGAGGGCATTGGTGCAATATTGTCATAGGGGGGCCATCTTATATCCTTTTGAGAGTCGGAAGCTCCTTAGTCACGAGACGTTGTACTTGATCTATGACAAGGAGATGTTGGCCATCATGCATGCTTTGATCAAGTTCTAACAATATTTGGTTGGTAACAAGCTTAGAGTGAAGATTGATCATGATAGTCTTCACCACTTCCCAGGGTAGAAGGGTCTCAATGATAGGTAACATAAGTGGGTAAGAAAGATTCAAGCTTACTATTTTGACATAGAATATGTCAAGGGCAAGCATAATGTGGTGGCAGATGCCTTATCTAGGAGTTTTTTGACACTTTCCCTCATGAGCATTTGGCATAATTGGAAATCATAGTTGTTGGTGGAGTACTCCAAGGATCGACGTACGTGTGAGATGTTGGAGGGTGCCCATGGGGATGAGCGCTACCATGTGATGGCGGATGTCATTTACTATAAAGAGCACATCTATTTGGTTTTTGGTTCACAGTTGAGGGAGAGAATCCTCCATGCAGTGCATGATTCACCACTGTTAAAGACCTACAAGACAGTCAAAGAGTGTTTCACGTGGAAGGGCCTCAAAGGGGATGTGCTGAGGCATGTATAAGAGTGCAATGCTTTCTAGAGGAACAAAGGGGAGTTAACTCATCTAGTTGGGTTATTACAATTGCTCCCTATTTCAGAGGGGAAATGGGAGAGCATCTCGATGGACTTCATCATAGGGCTTCCCACAGTGTAGGGGTGCAATTGGACATACATAGTGATGGAAAAATTGACGAAGTATTCCCATTTCTTTGCTATTCCCACCATGTACTCTGCTTTGCAGGTTGTAGAGTTGTTTTTCAAGGAGACTTTTCGGTTGCGTGGTCTCCCCAAGACCATAGTGAGTGATGAGATAACCATTTTATGGGGCTTTCTGGTAGGAGATCTTCGGGCTGGTGGGCACAAAGCTCACACCGAGTACTAGTTACCACCCCCAGACTGACATGCGGACTGAGATAGTTAACAAATGGATGTCGGGTTATTTGTGGAATTATGTGACGGGGCAACACTGTGCTTGGGCGAGATGACTACACTTGAGGGAGTAACGTTACAATACTACCTATCACATGTTGATTGGTATGTCACCTTTCTAAACTTTATATGGATATGATGTTTTATCTTTTGTTGACCTTGTTTTTGGAGACAACCAGGCCCCAAGTGCCAAAGATTGGATACATGAGAGCCAAAACATTCTTAAAGCTTTCAAGGATAATTTGCAAACAATCCAGAAGCAGCAGAAGATGTATGCAGACAAGCATAGGGTTGAGAGATATTTTGAGGTGGGGGACTTAGTCTTCTTGCGCCTCCAACCTTTTAAGTAGTCCACGTTGAAGGAGAAGGAGGCTGAGAAATTGCAACCACGATTTTATGGCCCTTACCAAGTGACTAGGAGGGTTGGTGATGTGGCATACAAGTTGGAGCTTCTGTTGAGGAGCAAAGTGCATAATGTCTTCCATGTTTCTTACCTCAAGAAGGTACTGGGACAACACGTGATAGCAACCATTGAGCTACCTCCATTGGATGATGATGGGCATCTAGTTCTTGAGCCTAAGGCTATCCCGAAGAGTAGGGAGAGGAGATTGAGTAGTAAAGTCATCAGTGAGTTTATGATAAGATGGAAGAACCTACTCGATGAGGACGCCACTTGGTAGGGTGAGTAGATTCTACAACATCCAACATTGCAGTTGCTTAAGAGCAAGCAACATCTTGGCAGGGAGGACTATGATATTCCCACTTAGCAATGTTGCTAAGGGAAATATCAATTTTGATCAAGCTAATTTTAGGGTGCAACTTTAAGACAAGTGGGTTGTGAGACCCCACCTTCAATTTTTGGCCAAAAGGAGGCTCCAACATAAGGGAAAAGGGAAAATTGAATTGCTAGTGGATGGTGGGGGCCACCCCCAAAAGGAAATATACTCCCCTTGGCTAATATACACTCATTGAGGGAAGAGAGATGAGTGGGTTGATGTATGGGGCCCACATGGAGAATTAGAGGCTCAAGGCTAAACAAGAGGTGCATTCATCACTTTGGGGACTTTTGATCATTTGACATTCACACTCACCTAGCACGCTTGAGTTGAGAACCAAGTCTACATGTTTTGTTGAGCACACGAGACTTTCATGTGAGAATCTCACCCTACCTTCAGTGGACTTCGAGTACCAATCTAAGGAGGTGATCTACACTATGTTGGGAGTTGCCCGAGAGTTTATTGAGCAAATTCATGGAGTTGGTTCAACAAATTGGGCATACTAAGGGAAATACACATCACTTGGAGGAGCTGGTTATGGAGCTGAGAACTCTTGGGATTTCTGGGTGTGATTTGGGCCACCAATTGCTGGAGATTTAGAGTGCTATTTGGTAACGATTTTGAGGGAGTTTAGTTGTGCCATTGATCCACCATCAGGGACCGCGTGGGCCTGCATAGGGGTGTTTTTGTGCTACATGTGGGAGCTTGGGAGAAGGCTGATTTGGGTGCTTGAGTAAGTTGGTTCTTGTGGGGACTTTCGGAGGGGAATTTCACTAGGCTTTGTTGGCATTTTGGGGACTTTAGACAATGCAATTTTTTGGAGGGTCGATTTGCCTAGTAGTTGGAGGATAGCATGGAAATTAGGGCGAATTTTAGAGGTCATTACTAGACCAAACCCTTTCTAGGTTTTGGTGGGTTATTTGTGGGGAAACTGGGGTTAATTTTCTGGAATTTTCTAAGCATCGGAGGAGGGCCAAACAATAGTTTCTTCCAGCGAGTAGTGTAGTTTTCTGGGTCTAGCGCAAAACATTTGTGGGGAGCATCTTCTTAGAAGCTGAGCAAACATTTTTACTACCGGGCCTTGTTAGCATGCCTTGGGCAAGCCTAGGTGAATACATTATGAGTTTATATTGTACCCCCTTTGTGTTATAATAAAATGGTTCAGTTTTACACAGCTTTTTGGAGTATTTCCGAGTATTTAATTTTGTGTGAAAATTTGTGTTTATTTTGCTATGCATGCTTTGTTTATCAATGTTAATTTTCGTTAGGGATATTACAATTCTTCAATGATTGAGAGTAGGTCATTTTTAATAATATCATACAAACCCAAAAAAAATTCAACAGTTCTACCACTTAGACTTGGGCTCTTGTCCTTTTGAAAACTGTCTAACATAGTTTTGAGCTTTTCAAAAACTTCCTCCATCATAGCTCTTCCACTTTCCTCTTCTTCAACAAATCTAGGAAAGTGCGTTGCAGTTATGATAACTTCAACTATGGAAGGTTCATCAGGCGCCCTAAAGAGATTTTTGAAGCAATTTCACCCCTCGATTCACCCCAACCCATCGAAATTTGAGACTTCTCTTACATCCTTGTCTTTTAGGCTCCATATGGTATTACTTAATTTCCTACCCTTGGTGTATGCATGGAAAAAAATGTGTTTTCATTTCCACACTTCAGTTAGATAACCCAACTTTTGAGTCTCTGTTCAGGCTCTTTATCCTTCAGAATTTCATTTCTCCTTTTTTCATTCTTGATTAACTCCACTTTGGCATTATTAGAATTGTTGAAAATGCAACAAGATGATGGATCTTAGTGGAAAGAAGTCGCCTTCACTAAGTGGCCCTGCTGGGCAAGTTTTGGCGTAAAGTCTATTTTTAAACATATGGATCATGGTCTATGAATTGCAGCATGCGGTTTATGGATGATTGGTCATGTTGTTAAAAATAGATGGATTTCTATTTTTAGACAACAACGGAGGTACTACTTAGTTTAAATTTAGAACAGTCAAATATTATTAGCTCGTAATAATATTTGGACCATAAACTTTACCTGATCCTCTTGGAGCACTTCATTTCGAGCTACAGATGTGGCACATGCAGTTGGAAGAAGGAAATATGAGTTTCCTAATGTTTAGTTGAGTTGTTACATGCGAGACTTCAGTTAGAACTCAAGAGATTGAGTTTGGTGGAGTTGACAGTGGAGTTGATGGAGTTCAGTTTGACTCTGTTGAACTAGTTGTATTTTGTCTAACTGTAATTAGACTAGGTGATGAGTGCTGTGAATTAGTTATTAATTAATTCACTAATTATTATCTCATAAAGCAACTGAAGAATACATCAGTTAACTCAGTGCATGTCAGTACATGTTCAGTTCAGTGGAGACAAGTGTTAGAGGTTGAGATTGCTATCAGTTGTGACTATAGTTGTGCATGAGATTTTGCACAATCAGTGGGATTGAGTTGCCAATGAGGATTGCGCAGTATATGTCTAGTGAAATAGCTTGTGCTCACGTGATTTTCACTTGGTATTGTGCAATAGAGGCAGGGAAAGCAGCGGAGGAGATTTGAACCTGTGACTTGATTCAGATCTGAGCTAGTTTTGTGTGTAATAGGTGGAGCTAGTACTGATTACTTGCGAGGAGTATTGTACTATGTATTGTTACATGTTCTCAATCAATATAATATACAGATAGTGTGGGGTTTTCAGCTGTATGCTTTTCCTGGGTTACATACTGTGTTGATATGTGTGATTGATGTTTTTATGTGTGCATGCGATTGTTTCTAATTCCGCAAAATTGATGATCAATGGTAGATGAGATTATGTATTATGCATGCATTCTGCAATAGTGTATAATCAGGATAATATCGGTTGAATAAGTGTCATATTATTCAAAATTTCTACATGGTATCAGAGGGAGGTTGATTTGTAGAAGAGATTTCTACATGATATCAAAGCGATGATTGATCATCAGATCTATTATTCAGAAAGTGTCTATGTTTTATTTCTTCAGGTAGAGTCTGTAATTGGGCCAGGTAGCTTCTGGATTCATCCTTCTTTTGGAAGGTGAGATATCCGGTGAATGCCTATACAGTCGGTCTTTGTACAAGAAATACTTCGTTCTCACGAATTTTAGATCAGAAGCGGTTGAGTTTTAAGCTGGTGGAATGGCGCTCAAGGATAAAACTCAAAAACATTAAGTGTGAGAATGGAGACAATATGCCTCAGTATCTCACGAAGTTCACCCAATGTCGGGATTAGCTGGGAAGTGCGGTGGTGACTGTCGATGATGAGGACTTGGTGAGCTTGGCTCTCCTTGGTCTTCCGAAGAGTTGGTATTCCTATTAGGACTCTGTCAATGGTCAGGAGAAATTTCCAGGATGGGAGAGACTTTGGTCGGATCTTGTGCAAGAGGAGATCAGGCGGAATACCACGGAGGAAATCCAAAGAGGGATCCCGGGAAGGATCTAAAGGTGAGGCACTTGCTTCACAGTTTGAGTTGGATTTCACACTCTTCGCATGCATGGTTTCATCCATGATGGGAAGTGGTTGGTTTCTTGATAGTGGAGCCTCTTTCCACATGAGCGGTGACAAAAGTTTGTTCAGTACTTTGGAGGAGAAAGATCTCCAGATACTCATAGGGATGGGTAATGATGAGAAGTATAGTGTCTCAGGTGTAGGCACGGTTATTTTTCATAGGGAGCATGGATCTCTCTTTACTTTGATCGATGTCAAGTATGTACCAGGACTGAAGAGAAACTTGGTGTCGATCGCGATGCTGGAAGACAGACGCTATGATGTAGTTTTTAGTAAGGGAAATGTTTTCCTTAGATACATCATCACTAGATAGGTGAAGCTGATTGGTTCACGGGTCAAGAACCTGTATGCTCTTGAGGTTCAATATGCATGCAAAGCCTTGAGCAGCAAGACAACTGATGGAGACTTGGTGGTTGAGAGGGAGGGTATATTATCTCTCAACATGCAGAGCCAGAAGAAGTCTCAGACAATGGTGGAGGAGCCACGATTGGTGCAGTAGCTTTAGGAGGTTGTGGAGAAACCACAACTGGGGAAGCTGAGAGGAGATCGAGTAGAGACATCTACTCATGCAAAGACCTCCAGTAGGGGGAAACTTCGAGCCAGGTGGGCTGAGGGATCACATGCAGCCATACCTCCAGGTAGGAGGTGGGGCGATATAGAGTGATCATCCCAAGGAGGAGGGGCAGGATCCTTGAGGTACCCAACCTCTTGGATGAGACTTTGCTACAGGAGCCCCGATGTGGAGTAGCAGGAACTGACTGATTAGGTAGAGATAGATGCAGTTGGGGCGGCAGAGAGAGCGACAGTGCATGGAATTCTAGGACAACGCATAGCTAGCAGGCTGCAACAATGCGAGAGGCACAAGTGTTTTGCACAGTACTAGGTGGCACAGAGGTGTGCAATGGTGCGAGATGCATGGAGATGTTGCAGTAGCGCAGATGTCAGAGAGGGAGCACTTGTCAGCAACAGGTAGAGCTTCAACATCAGAGTATGTTCCTAACCCAACATAGGGGTCAGTTGGGAGTGTTTTTGTTCCAAGTGTTGTTGGAGCAAGTGGTCCGAGTCGCATGTGTGCAGGCTCAACAGAGGCACATTGGTATATGGATCTTGGTACAGTCAGGAGGATGAGGTGAAGCTATGTGGCTTCACGGATGCATATTAGGCAGTGAGCCCAACGAAGCACATCGACATCAGGTAGCATCATATCAGAGATTGTGTGCAGTGGAGAATCATGTTACTTTCATATATTCCCACGGAGGATCATGATGCTGATATCTTGACGAAGGCGCTCACTAGGAGCAAATTCGAGTACCACCGAGATAGGATAGGAGTTGCTGATAATCCATATCTTGTTGAGAGGGAGTGTTGAAAATGCAACAAGATGATGGATTTTAGTGGAAAGAAGTCGCCTTCACTAAGTGGGTCCGCTGGGCAAGTTTTAGCGCAAAGTCTATTTTTAGACATATGGATCATGGTCTATGAGTTGCAAGACGCTGTTTATGGATGATTGGTCATGTTGGTAAAAATAGACGGACTTCTATTTTTAGACAACAACGGAGGTACTGCTCAATCTAAATTTAGAACAGTCAAATATTATTAGCTCATAATAATATTTGGACCATAAACTTTATCTTATCCTCTTGGAGCACTTCAGTTTGAGCTACAGATGTGGCACATGCAGCTGGAAGAAGGAAATACGAGTTTCCTAATGTTTAGTTGAGTTGTTACATGCGGGACTTCAGTTAGAACTCAAGAGATTAAGTTTGGTGGAGTTGACAGTGGAGTTGATGGAGTTGTGTTCAGTTTGACTCAGTTGAACTAGTTGTATTTAGTCTAACTGCAATTAGACTAAGTGATGAGTGCTGTGAATTAGTTATTAATTAATTCACTAATTATTAACTCATAAAGAAACTGAAGAATACATCAGTTAACTCAGTGCATGTTCAGTTCAGTGGAGACAAGTGTTAGAGGTTGAGATTGCTATCAGTGGTGACTATAGTTGTGCATGAGATTTTGCACAATCAGTGGGATTGAGTTGCCAATGAGGATTGCACAGTATATGCCCAGTGAAATAGCTTGTGCTCATGTGATTTTCACTTGGTATTGTGCAATAGAGGCAGGGAAAGCAACAGAGGAGATTTGAACCTGTGACTTGATTCAGATCTGAGTTAGTTTTGTGTGTAACAGGTGGAGCTAGTACTGATTACTTGCAAGGAGTATTGTACTATGTATTGTTACATGTTCTCAATCAATATAATATATAGATAGTGGGGTTTTCAGCTGTATGCTTTCCCTGGGTTACATACTGTGTTGATATGTGTGATTGATGCTTCTATGTGTGCATCCGATTGTTTCTAATTCTGCAAAATTGATGATCAATGGTAGATGAGATTATCTATTATGCATGCATTCTGCAATAATGTATAATCAGGATAATCTCTGTTGAATAAGTGTCATATTATTCAAAATTTCTGCAAGAATCGAACTCTTCCCTTGCTCTATTAGAAAAAAACTATAATTCTCTCTATATGGCTACTAGCTCTTGATTAGCTTCTAACTTTTTTTGATCAATTCCTTTGATTTTTGTTTGACAAGATTAAGATTGAATTCAAACTAGCGAGCAACCTTAAAGGGGATTATAGATTTTCCATTAAGATCAAACAAGATTGATGAAGTCTTCTTATTTTAATCAATTTGAGTTCATTTTGAAAGGATTCGTTGGCTTTGGGGAGGTGCCCTCGATCTCCAAAAAAATGGGGGAATGATCTGAAACATATTTTGAGCCTACACATTGTTTTAGTGAATGAAAGTTTTCTAACATTGCTTCAGATACAAAGAATTGGTCTATCCTTTTCGCTATTCCGTCTTTCCTCATACATCGATTACTCCAAGTAGGTAAAATTTTGACGGGGTCACTTCCACCAATTGGCTCCTATCAATCTTGTTTTGAAAATATTCAGTAAGGGGATTCGATCTTGCTTTGAGACCTCGAGATTTTGCTTCGACCAAGGAGAAGTTTAGTTAACCTCCCAAAATGAGATGATTCAATTGTAAAATGGAGGATTCCAATAAGTAGTCCCAAAACTCCTAATGATTTTTAGGAGGCCCATAGATATTTAGGATGGAGAAAATGGAGCCTAGCTCCTCAAGAAAAACTTCCACCCCCAAACCAACCTCCATACCTGTAAGATTTTTTGCTTAAAGGACCCTTTCTTTCCAACCCAAACCCAGACCCCCAGAGTTGCCTCTAACATCTAGTCCAACGGAAGACCAATTTCCCCAAAAGGGATTCCAAACATAGAGCTATAACATCCCCGTCTCCTAATGTTACTTGCAAAAGAATCAAATCAGAATGGCTGGATTCAACAAGTCTTCTTAGAGCATGCCGTTTGGAGGGGTATGCTAGACCTATGAAATTTAGGGATAGAACTTTCATTTAGCAACCCCTCTAGGAGCTTTCATGGCAAGCACCCCTTGAATAGTTTGTTTTTTGTGCACAACTAAATCCTCGTGGGCTTTTGTCAGAGTATATTTTTTTCCCCATCCTCTAGGTTCCTTGGAGGAGATATAGAGCTTCTCTAATCCCTTCACCAAAACTTTAGATGAAGGCATAATGGAGTGAGATTTCAGGTTATAGATTATGTCTCTCACTTCTGAATTCTCAGATGGTGATAGGGGGATGAGGTCGAGGGGGATGAGAACCCCTCTTGCGTTGATCGATAGGAACATAGACAAGTGGATGGGATGGGGGAAACCATGGATGGGATAGGCTTGCGCTGGGAATTCAAGGATATATGGCATGAAACATAACAATTTGTCACGTCCCTTCCTAAATCATTTTGGAATAAGAATAATTTTTGTATTATGGGGCCAATTTTGGAGCTAGTGGACCCCATTCGATTTTATTAGGAGATTAGACTTAGGAAAGGTTATTTGCGTTGTCGTTAAGTTACACACTCCCACGAGGGAGAACAAATTGGAGGCAAAAATGCACCACAAAATCTATATAAGGCAACTCTCTTCATCTCATTCATTTATCTTTGTGGTAATATCGATTTCTCTTTGGTTGCTCAAGGTGCTTAGCCGAGTCACTCGCTGTTCAACACGAGTTCTTCAAGCAAAGAACTCACCATTTCTTCGGGGGACTTCGAGTGCCACCCTAGGAAGATTTTTACTCATTTCTTTAGGAGGAGGATCTCAGCGTGATTCCCAGCAATTGCATCCATCTCCAAGGGGTGCATATTCCCATTTGATTTTATTAGGAGATTAGACTTAGGAAAAGTTATTTGTGTTGTAGTTAAGTTACACACTCCCTAGTTTGATTTTCATGGAGGTGGTTAAGTTTTGCATGATGGTGGTTAAGTGAGGTCCCACAATGGAGGACAAATTGGAGGGAAAAATGCACCATAAAATCTATATAAGGAAGGCAACTCTCTTCATCTCATTTATTCCTCTTTTTGGTAATATCGATTTCTCTTTGGTCGCTCGAGCTGCTTAGCCGAGTCACTTGCTGTTAAGCATGAGTTCTTCAAGTGAAGAACTCACCCTTTCTTTGGGGGACTTCAAATGCCACCCTAGGAAGATTTTTTTTCATTTATTTAGGAGGATCTCAGTGTGATTCCTAGTGATTTCATCCATCTCCAGGTGGTGCATATTACTGGAAGACAGAATGAAGAGGAGGTCGAGTTTGCTTGTGGCTTCTTGCAGAGGAGTTTGGGTGAAGGATTTTCGGAGAACAGAGATGGAAGGCGACAATGGAGATCCACAGTTAGAGAGGGTGCTTGTTCAGGAACTGCTTGAGGATAAACAATTTTTGGTGTATTGAAGGAGCTTGCCGGATGAGGATGCTACTTATGAGGGCAAACACATACTTGAGCATCTAGCACCGAAGTTACTTGGGGACAAGCAACAATTAGGAGGGGAGGACTGTCATGTCCCTTCCTAAATAATTTTGGAATAAGATTAATTTTTGTATTATGGGGTTAATTTTGGATCTAGTGGACCCCATTCAATTTTATTAGGAGAGTAGACTTAGGAAAAGTTATTTGTGTTGTAGTTAAGTTATACACTTTCTAGTTCGATTTGCATGGAGGTGGTTAACTTTGCATGATAGTGGTTTAGTGAGGGCCCACGACAGAGGACAAATTGGAGGGAAAAATTCTCCACGAAATCTATATAAGGAAGGAAACTCTCTTCATCTCATTCATTCATCTTTTTCGTAATATCAGTTTCTCATTGGTCGCTCAAGCTGCTTAGCCGAGTCACTTGTTCAACATGAGTTCTTCAAGTGAAGAACTCACCCTTTCTTCGAGGGACTTCGAGTGCCACGCTAGGAAGGTTTTCTTTTATTTCTTCAGGAGGAGGATTTCAATGTGATTTCCAACGATTGCATCCATCTCTAGGTGGTGCGTATTACTGGAAGACATAATGAAGAGGAGGTCGCGTTTGCTTGTGGCTTCTTGAAGAGGAGTTTGGGTGAAGGATTTTTTAGAGAGGAGGCATAGGAGGATTGTTGGCATTTGGGAGAAGTTTTGGGGTTGGAGTGTGCTACTTTGTAGGGTGATTTTCACACTTCTTGGGCCAGCACAGAGACAACACTAGGTGTTCACATGGAGGATAGAGTATTAGTTTTTGAGGCTGAACTTTACCGTGGAGGTTAAGGGAAATATTTGGAGAAGTTGTTGTTGCATTTTCATGAGATTGGAGGATTTCGTTGGGGTTTATTGCAAGCCGTTTTCTGGAGCAGCATGGAAGGCGTGGGGGCATATTGGAGGTATGTAATGTTCCTATACAAGAATTTAAGTGATAACCCAATTAAATAAACAATGAAACAGTGGAAAATTAAAAACATTTAGCAAACACCCATGAAATACTGTAATAGTGGAACTGTTGAGCCTTATATTATGAAATATGAGAGCATGAGTACAATATATAAATGGAGTAGTGCACCTGGGTTTGTCTCAAGGACAAGCTGGACCAAACCTAGGTGGTAGAATAGCTGAAAAGATGGATGTTCAGCTGCTGCTCTACTATGATCTGCATTGTTGGAAATAATACTGAGAGGGGGGGTGAATCAGTATTATTAAGTTCTTTTAATAAATATTCTTTATTTACACTTTGAATTATTTTTGCATGTCAGTACCATAAAATAATGAGCATGAATAAAGAAAACAGATAGTCACACCAAAGAACACCAGATGTAAGGTGGAAACCCAATGTGGGTGAAAACCAGCTGCTGCAATATGTCTCTATCTTCTTTCAAATTAGAAACTTCTTTTACAAAGGTTTTGTACTGGTGCAGTCCTTTACCAGTATGCAGGCTGCAACCTGAAGAGAGCTACAACTCTCTCTCGTTTTCCAATCTCTCCTGGAAGGGAGTTACAACCCCCTAATTCTTTTCTTTTAAGGACCACTTTTTATAAATTTTCAAACTGGATCCATAAACATCAAAAGACCATCAAGTACAAGTAAATCACCCAGTCAACTGCAGTAACCAGATCAAAACTAAACCCATAACACCTTATCAACAGAAAAAAAAATTCATCCAACAAAGGTCTTAAGACAGATACGTAGTTTTTCTTTCTCTGGTCTGCGTGCGTACGCACTTCACCTCTTCTCCCCTTGCGTATACCCACAGAGACCCTTCTGCCATACCGCGTACCCATGCACTGTTTCTTCAATCACGTTGCGTACTGTTACTGTAGGCACGCACCCACAGATACTATCGCCCCGCGTACTGCTACTGTAGCCACGCACCCACAGATGCTATCGCGTGGCGTACCTACGCACCTGCGGCTTCTGGAGCGCCATGTACTTTTCCTGTGCCTACGCACCTGAACCTCTGTCGCGCTGTGTACCCACGCACTGCGCCTTCTTCTTCTCTGCGCACCCAGGCACTTCTCCTTCTTCTTCTCTGCGTACCCACGCACTTGCATCGTTAATCACTTGCGTACCTCTGATTAGGGCCAAAATGGCAATCCCCCAGTGTGCCACCGATAGTCAGATGCTCAGATCTAATCATGCGCTCGAGAGATCACCCTTCATAAATTCGCTTTCAACTTCACTTTTATATAGATCAACCCAATATTTCAGATCTTAAGATATTCAATTTTCGAAAGATACATAGCCAAGTGATCTCCTTTGCTTTATATAGGCAAGCTCTTCCTAAAATCATGGATCAATTACCATAGATAACCAATACAAGGGGCCCAAAAACATGGGGCTCAATAATAATAATAATATAAAGCAATACCACGGGGCAAAACCATAGAATCAAGAACAGCGGGCTAAATACCACGGGCCAAATATAAGAAAACCCCACATGAGTGCGCTTCTCTGCCTTGAAGTAAGTGAACTGGGGGTACGCACCTTCTGAATGGGTGACCTGCGTGTGCGGCTGCAGTCCCTTCACAGCGTACCTGCAGGTACGCACCTTTTGAACTATTCTCCTGCGTACTTCTTAATTTCCAACATTTTGAGAGCCTGATCAGTGCATTGCCACTTGAGGGTGTTGCCATCAAGTACAACATCTGTATCATAGAGCCATACCAAAATCATAATGCCAACAATCTCCCCCTTTGGACTTGAAGGCAACCTCAAGATCCTCAACTTGATTCTCCCCCTTTGACATCAAGGGCAAAGGGTGATGCTCCCCCTAAGAACATGCTCCCCCTGACTATAAACCAGATCTGCAAAGAGGAAACAGAATCCACCAAAAACGATAATGAAAGAGATAGAGACATATTGCAGCCACGCTTAGATCAACATCCATGTTCTCCTTCTATGCTCCCATAATGCCAACAATGCATTATATGTGCTCCCCCTGCACCTGTGCCATCGATCTGCAACCAATCCATAAACTAGCAAATGTACACGTATACCACGTATAGACCTCGCGTACAACCAACAGATGAGATTCAACAACAAGATGATGCATCAACAACCCCCAGCTTTTGCCTGAGGTATTCAAAAGTCTCCCTGGGCAGTGGTTTTGTGAGTATATCAGCAACTTGTTCCTTAGAAGGAACATACTCCAACTTGACCTTTTGTTCAAGCACTTGTTCCCGGAGAAAATGATACTTGATCTGTATGTGCTTGGTCTTTGAATGCATGACAGGGTTCTTTGAAATGCTGATTACACTTGTATTATCACATAGGATGGAGATAGGTGGTGTACAAGTGATTTGAAAATCCTGCAGGGTCTGCATCATCCAAAGAAGTCGAGTGCAACAAGATGCAGCAACGACATATTCTGCTTCAGCTGTAGACAAGGTAATCGAACTCTATTTCTTGCTGAACCAAGATACTATTCTGGAACCCATAAAGAATGCACCACCACTTGTGCTCTTCCTGTCATCCACGCTTCTGGCCCAATCTGCATCTGTATAAGCATGAAGTGTGAG
>APFE030673610.1:0-15046 GCA_000404065.3 Pinus taeda | reverse complement strand
CCCAAACCCTTTTTGGGTCTTGGAGATCTCATGTGCTTTAGCCTCTCCACCAATTTTCATGGCTAGAGCACATCTGATGCTACCCCAAATCAACAATGAGCCCACCAAATAGCTCAAATGTGTAATATTAGCCTTCCTAATGAGGTCCAAATGATTAAATAATGGTGCAAAGGGCCATTGGGAGGCCAAGATGAGTCCTCAATGTGCCATGATGAAGGGGAGGGCTCCATAAATGATGATCAAGGGGTGTGGCCTCTTGATTGTGAAAATTTCAACTCTATTTCAGCAATTGGAAATTATTCTTCTAAATGTAAATTAATTAACAATTTATTTGCTACGAAAAACAACAAATAATTCACAACTGCAGTTTTCACCAAAAAAATACTATGGAAGATAAACTGGAATTTGAGAAAATATTGGCACACACATAAAAACTTCAACATAATTATTTTTGGACTAAAATCCCCAGGAAAACCCAACTGGGAAAATTGATGTAGCAATTGAGGATTTTTATTATTAAGCAACTGAGGGTTTTTATTATTAAGCAGCAGCGATCCTATAGAGAAAAATACTGTAAAAAATCTAGTGAGGAATTTTCCTTACCCCCAAGCAATTCAGGTTCTGACTGTCAATTGTGGATTTGGGGTAGCATCGGATGTGCTCTAGCCATGAAAATTGGTGGAGAGGCTAAAGCACATGAGATATCCAAGACCCAGAAATGGTTTGGACAGATTCTAATTGGTTTGGGAGATATTAAAATAATTAATAATTTTAATGGAGTTCCTAAGTCTAAACTTAGGAAAAATAAAATATTAATGGCTATTAATATAAAACTGGGCTAGAAAGTTCCAAAAGTCATGGATCAAGCCAAATCTAATCTTAGAATTGATTAGAGATTTAATCTCGGTCGTTTAAGGACCAACAGGGAAAGTATAAGAGAAGGCTTGAGGGTCAGTTGGAAGATACACCAAAGTGATCAGTCATTCATTTTGCTAGAGCGGGGTTGCTAAGAAAAGTTGAATCAGTGATCAACAATGAGGGGTAGTGAGTACGAGATGGAGAGGCAGGGATAATACTAGGAGACCAGCACAGAAGCAGAGAGAGCAAGAGCAACAACTAGTCCAGGCTACACATAGCCCAGCAGAGGCAACGCAGAGCCTACAGAGACTGTCATCCACGCAAAGGGCAAAGACGCAGAGGCGACGCAGTGTCGATGTAGAGGGTCCTGGGTTGATGCAGATCAGCAAGAGGTTGACACAGTGGCCAGAAGGGCTAGCGTTGAGCTTTAGTTGCACCGGAAAGGGTTTCATGGGAGAGGTTTTCTGAATACTTATTTCCGAATATAGAGGTATTGCTGCTTTGTATCTCTATCGGGTGAGTCGGTTAGGCACCCAGTTGTACTCAGAAAGACTGCATAATAATATAACCCTCTGAATAGTTGCATCAATTTTCCCGCATTGGGTTTTTCGGGGACATTGGTCCAAAAATAACGTGTCACTTGTGTGCTTGTTTTCTTTCAGTTGATGATCTGTAGATGTTGCGACTGTGTTGTGTTTATTTCGGTATTTAATGTATTAAATAACTTGTTCGATTTTAAACAAGTAGAAGAAATAAACGAACAAAATACAGATTAATTTTCTAACAGATAGACTTAGAAAATTCAACATGGTATTAGAGGGTGGTTGCAGATCACAGGAAAACTGAAGGCATCAACTTAGCAGAGCATTTGCAGCAGATTCAGTTGTCCCAAGTGACAAAGTTGATCCTTGCAGAAAGTGACAGAGCAAGGAGTGACGCAGAGGCACTGCATCATCGGTCTGGGCCAGAGAGAGGCAACGCAGAGGCTAAGGAGCGCAGAAACAGGCTCACACAGAGCCACGCAAAGGCCAGGTGGGCTGATGTAGTTGGCTGAGGAAGATGTTTTGCCGGTGTCGAGATTGCGCAGAGCCAAGAGGCTCAATCCTTCAGTTGTTGGGGCATAGGAGGTTGTGGGTAGTTTGCGGAGCAAAGCTGGTGGGGTATTGTGGTCAAAACAGTACCTAACAGGGCAAGACCAAGGTTGAAGGAATTGCTTCCGAGGCGGATTTCTAGCCAGGGAATCCAGATCAGCGTTGGAGTTGCACATACGATCGGAGAGGGGCAACTTGACTGTTGGCAAAACGATTTCTAGGAAGGAAATCGGGACTTAGAGGGAGTCCAGAAGAGAACTTCCATACGGGAAGTAGAGAGACTCAGAAGGAGTCGAACCAAGAACTTCCAATTAGGAAGTAGAGAGACTCGGAGGAGTCGACAGAGAAGAGCAGAGAGTTGTCCGTGAATGGGCTGAGGGATCAGGATAGGCTGGATGGAGCATCCAACTTTGTGGTCTGGAAGGCCAGGATCCTGTCCATTCTTGACAAACATCGCATCAACGGCTTCGCCTTGAGAGTAATGGTTATCCTAGTTGACCCGGTAGCTAATGAAAGGTACGAGGAGGCAATGGCTAAGGCAAAGTGCATCATCCTTGATGGGCTCAAGGATCATGTGGTACCACATGTTGCCGAGAAGGAAATGACCAAGGAGTTGTGGGACACTTTGAAGACATTGTACCAGCATACTTCTGTGCAAAGGAAGATGCTCCTGGAGAATTAGCTAAGGGCATCCTAGATGCAGAAGGGAGAGTAGATGGATGTCTACCTCGGTCGGTTGAAGGAGATTTGTGACTAGCTAACTTCCATAGGGGCCACATCGAATGAGGAATTGATGGTGAGGACCGCACTCAACACTGTTTCCGAGGATTGGGAGGTATTTGTCCAGAGCATACTGGATAGGATGAGTCTTCCAGATTTGGAAGAACTGTGAGCGGCTCTTCGTCAAGAAGAGATCAGATGGATGACCAAGGCGAGGAGAAGTGGCAAAGGGGTCAGGATCAAGAAGGAAGAGGAAGAGGATGCGACTCTGGCATTTGTGGGAAAGCAGGTGAAGAGGAAGAAGAAGGACCTCCAAGGTCAAGTGCTTCCACTGTGGGGAATTGGGTCACTATGCGAACCAGTGTTTGAATAAGAAGAACAAGGGAGAGGCTTCTGAGTCTAAGGCAGCGCCAGCGAAGGTGGAGAAAGAATATGAGGATGACGATTGTGCCATGAGTGCTCACGTGCCACTAGAGAAGTGGGGAAACATTGAGTTGTAGTCAGGAGGACTATAGGTGATGAGGGGCAGGATCCTTAAGGTACCCAACCTCTTGGATTATACCTTGCTACGGGAGCCTCGAAGAGAGAGTAGCTGGACTGGCAGATGTCGATAGAAACAAATGCAGATGAAGCGGCAAAGAGTGCTACAGTATAGGAGTCCCTGGACAGCGCAAGGCAACTGTCTGTAACAGTGTGAGAGGCACAGGAGTGTTGCACTAGTGCAAGATGGCACAGAGAGGTGTGCAACAGCTCGAGATGCAGAGAGTTGTTGCAACAACGCAGAGGTTAGTAGAGGGAGCACTTGTTAGCGGCAGAGGGAGCTTCAACATCGGGAGTGTTTCTAGCCTGACAGGAATTTCAAAAGTTGGGTGGATCAGTTACTTACTTCTCAATAACTGACTTGCAGTGTAGTAGTAGGATTCAACATGATGAGAGGGGGTTGCAGTGCAGAGGCAGTACTGGGAGTATGGACTAGCGGCAGCATGGATACAGAGGGAGTTTCTGTACGGATGCAACAGCGGCAGTGGAAGAGCCATGGGCAACAGTATAGGATGCAATAGTGCAGAGGATGTTGGGCAGGGAGGCCTAGCATCAGCACAGGGACCGGTGTAGGATAATCAGTGTGATGCTCAGTGAGGAGTATTACTAGAGCACAATCCTCATTAAGAGGGAGTATTGATTTGGGGTAGCATCGGATGTGTTCTAGCCATGAAAATTGGTGGAGAGGCTAAAGCACATGATATCTCCAAGACCCAGAAATGGTTTGGACAAATCCTAACCGATTTGGGAGATATTAAAATAATTAATAATCTTAATAGAGCTTCTAAGTCTAAACTTAGGAAAAATAAAATATTAATGGGTGTTAATATAAAACCGAGTTAGAAGGTTCCAAAAGTCATGGATCAAACGAAATCTAATCTTAGGCATTGATTAGAGATTTAATCTCGGCCGTTGAAGGACCAACAAGAAAAGTATAAGAGGAGGCTTGAGGGTCAATTGGAAGATATACCAAAGTGATCAGTCATTTATTTTGCTAAAACAAGGTTACTAGGCAAAGTCGAATCAGTGATCAATAGCGAGGGATAGTGAGTATGAGGCAGAGAGGCAGGGACAATACTAGGAGACCAACACAGAAGCAAAGAGAGTGAGAGCAGTGCCAGTCTAGGCTACTCAAAGCCCAACAGAGGTAGCGCAGAGCCCAAAGAGACTGCGTCATCCACGCAGAGGGCAGAGGGAGTGACACAGAGACTTCCATAGGCTGCGCAATGCTTTAAAGGGTCCTGGAGGCTGATGCAGTGGCCAAAAGGGCCAGCGCCGAGCTTTAGTTGTGTCGAAGAGGGTTTCGTTGGACAGGTTTTCTGAATACCTATTTCTGAATATAGAGGTATTGTTGTCGTGTATTTTTCACTGTTGGGTGAGCCGGTTAGGCACCCAAATGTACTCAAAATGACTTCATAATAATATAACCCTCTGAATAGCTGCACCAGTTTTCCTGCATTGGGTTTTTTCGGGGACATTGGTCCAAAAATAACGGTGTCACTTGTGTGCTTGTTTTATTTCAGTTGACGATCTGTAGATGTTATGACTGTATTGTGTTTATTTTGGTATTTAATGTATTAGATAAATTGTTTGATTTAAACAAGTAGAAGAAATAAACCAGCAAAATACAGATTAATTTTCTAACAAATAGACTTCACATTTCACATTTCTTCACATTTCTAATTTCTTTGCGTGCAAGATCAATATTAGTTGCTTGGCCTCGGACTTGTGTGATTGGCTGCTTTATCATTATGGTAGATGATGACAAGGAAGAACCATTTCCTTTTGCACTAGCCACCAAAAGGAAGGATGCTTCCCCCCCATGCATTACCAATACAAGGAGTAGAAATTGGTGGCTTTACATACCGCATTGTATCATAAACTGCAAAAGATTCAATCTCGTACCCTAGCTTCTCCCCATCCTTTGCAATGCATGTCGAATTGATATACATGTAGATTGGTTTCTCAGGGTCATCATACTGCAAATAGATTAATTCTGCCATAATTAATTTTGTTACGGTTGGAATAAGTGACATTCCCAAATAGACAATTCGACTTTTTTAAACAAGTATGATGCTAGATCTGGAGGTGGCTGCTCCCATGCAGATCCTCTTTGGAAGGGAATAACCATGGTAACAATGCCATGGGTGCCAAGAGAACGGGGAGATGCTAAATGCAACTTTCTGCAGACAGAAAAGAGCCCTTGCCCAGCCAATTGACTATGCTCACTTCCTCCAACAAAAGGTTTCTCTACAACAATTGTTGTTGTCTCATTTGTCATATGAGTTCTACATGTCTTACGTAGCTTCAAGGATGGTCAAAGGTGACACTTCCTCCAACACTTCCTTTATTAATTTATTCTTTTTAATCAACGACTTGTTCCAAATGTCAAATCTCTCCTTGCACTGGGAGTAAACCATTCGAGCGATCAACATAATTTGTTTTTGCTTCCAAAGATTTTGAGCAGTTTTGACAATAGGTTGTGTTGTCGTACAAATTGTCTAAACATCGCGACAACTCTCAGATCGGGCATTGTCACCCTGATTCTCGATCTTTCCATTTAAGTTATCTCCTTATAGCAAGCTAAGGGGGGTAGACCCTATGGAAAAGAAGAACTATTTGAGAAACAACCAATTCGGGAGACACAAAGAGGTGATCAAATACTTAATTAAGACCTAGCAAGATTTAAGATTTGATTAGACTTTAAAAATACCAGTGCCTTATGGAGTTAGTGATCTCGCTAGATAAAATGAGAACCAAGTAATTGATTAGCTGTTGCTGCTTAGGAAACAGAGATATAATTCTACGATAAACCTCTTTAACTATTGCTTGAAAATATTTGCAAAGTATCTAGCATGTAATGAACAATAAATAATTCAAGCAATGACGATCAGTTTTACCAGATGCACACTATCTTAGCAATTAAATTTGAAGAAATGCGAATACATTAATCAACCATGAAATTTAAAAGCTAACCAGTTTCAAAAAATGATTCACCACTTTCAAATAGTTAATCTTCAGATAAAAAAATTAAACACATGTAACTATAGAGAAAAGGCAAACACTAATACCGCAAAAGTCTCCTTTAAATTTTACCCTTGATGAATGAGATTAGTCCTAGGAAAACTTTTTGATATGCTAAGCAAGACTAAATGTGGTAATGATTAATTAAGATCTCTCTTTTAATGTGACCAAAGTAAATCTAAAAAAATAAAATTTAACCTAAGTTTTAAATTTAATTAAACTAAAACATATATGCATACCCTAACTCTAAAATATGAATGAAACAGAGGAATTACCTAACACATAATTTTTTTTTTTTGAAATGTTTGCTTGTTGTATATATGCAGGTTGAAAGGCTCGACGAAGGCAAAGGAGACGTGGCGAGGGAAATCAAATGTGGAGCAGCTTAGGTGGAGGAGGTACCACGCTAAAGGAAATGCTGGCAGAGGGATAGCAAAGAAAGGACTGAGTGAGAAAGCGTTGAGGGTTTGAAAAAAAAACGCATGGGCAAAGCTTGCGGACAGGTTTGCGATGGAGATTACACGCAGGTAGAGAGGAAAGGGATGGCACGTGGAGCGAAGGGTGATGCAAACAGATAAACCGTAGAAAGATGGAGCTGAGTAAGGAACTGGAGCAACACGTGGATGGGGCAGAGGTCGAAGAAGGCTGCGCAGGAAGCTGGAGGCTCGTGGATGGTTTTTGTTTGCAGGAAATGAGGCAGCGTGGATATCTGCGGCTAGAGAAAAAGCAGCGAGGAGGGAAAAATGACTGTGGAGATGGCTGCTAGCGAGGAAAGCCATGATAGCAGTGATGAGGGCTTCTGTTTTTTTTGTTGCAGTTTTGGACAGAGTGATGCTGGAGAAATATGGTTGTGGTAGCGAAGATGGGGCTGCATGAGGGTGCCACGGGAAGCTATGCACAAGTAGAAAGGAGCAGCAGAAGGGAAAGGGCAGTGTGTAGGATCTAAAGAAATACATTGGTTGGGTAGCGTGGAAAAGATGAGCGATGAGGATTCCAGCCCTAAAAAAATTTCGAAAATTTTCAGAAAAATTGAAGCCCCAGGCAGAAAACAAAAATTCAAAATGACTTCGAAAAAGCCTCAGGAGGACAGCCCAATAAAACCCAGAAATTTCCAAATTAAGATGCTATGTTTTGCTTCAAATTTATTAATTGAAATCCTTGTGAAACTGCTTTCAAATTTAAAATATTTTAAAATCCTTGGACCGCAGAAACAATACCCCTGCAAGAGCTGGTTCTGAGGCCAGATCTTACCCTCCAGAGCCTAGATCTGGCTTCAAAATAAAACTTCACCTTCAGATCTGTAACCTGTTCCTGAAAACAAACACCCAAAATCCCGATATACCAAAAAAAATTGAAACCCTAAGAAAATAAATTACAGATCTATGCATAGGAGTGGCAGATCTACCAGATCTGGCGAGTTTGAGTCCAACTCCACTCCCAGATCTGATAATTTGAGGCTCTTAAAAGCCAAATTTATCAATTTAGCACAAAAAAAAATTGAAATTTGAAATTTAAAGGGAGGTGCTTCGCCAAAAACCATTCATGCATCAACAATGAAATTTCTTATTATAAGCCTGGGATTAAATCAAGTTGGGCTCTTCAGAAAATGCTAATCAGGAGTTGGTTGGTCCAACTGAAACTTCCCCAAACGCCCGATGATCTCAAAATCAGGAATCCCTGTACAACTCAATTCAACCATTAACATAGAGCGAGAAAACGATAATAAATTTCAGATCTAATAGAGATACCTGCCATTATATCCAGAAATTAAATTACCATTCAAACCCCAGTGATCAAGCAAGATACCTGTGTTTAAACCACTCTTTAGAAAGCTATTATCAATGGTTGAAAAAAAAATCTATGCATGAAAATAACACGTCTTACAGCATTTCCACGAAGAGTAACACCAGCGGAAATTAACCCCAAAGTCTTTGTTTATTGCTCATAAAAAAAAGATTACAAGAGAGCTTTCACTTAGCACACGACTCCAAGATCGAATGATTTCAACTGACAACTGACCCCCTATTTAAAGATAAATTTCCCAACGGCTAGTTCGAGTGATCCTTGTCAAAAGTGATCTTGACCGTTGATGAGGATCAATGTTTCTTTCAATCTCATCCATCGAAATTTTAAATACTGAGGAAATTTCGAATTTTTCAATTAAATGCATTTTAATAAATTCAAAAATTAAAATTTTGCATTTCTTTCCTCAAAACTTTGACTTTGACTTAACCCCAGGGACCTGAAACATAAAATTTAGCAAAATAATCAACTAACCTTAGTCCTTGGACCAGTTAAGATTTAATTTTTTAAAGGATCCACGAATTTTACCTCTAGAAAATTTAAATTTATCTAGGACATAAGACCTATGAGGAGATAAATTATTTTTCTAATCCTCAAGACATTTTACATCATGATTTTTTACATCTCAAAGGGGAAAACCCATTTGAACAAGACTCTCACAGACTACCCATTTCTGCGACACAAATATAATCTAGCAGATCAAGCAATTTGTAATAAAATAACCTAACCAAATAGTTAGGATTATTCCCAAATCACTTTTACATAGACTCAATCTAGAACACTAGGACTCCCCTAACATTCTGGTGACAAAATCCATTTCATCTTTGGGGAAAGGTTGAAGGAAAACTCTACTGACCATGGATCGATGAGACAAAAAAACCTTCCGGAATGTAGATCGTCATAAAAAAAATAGGTTTACCTAGGCAATTACATACACGACACGGATCTGCTGAGATTATTTACAATTTACACATGCAGAAAGGGTTTACAATATAACATGATCGGCCTGATGATGATACTCGAACGACACGAACACGTTGATCAAGCGCTATCCCTTTTGCGAAAAAAGGGGGTGTACGACTATGGGTCGTTGACACGTAGTGGTCAACAGGCTGATAGTTCGCTTTTCTAGCTATAAGCCTTTTCTCGAGTTTTGCTAGCATGTCTAACCAATGCACATCTTCTGGTTTGATAGACTCTTTATTGTTGGCTTCATCTTCATGTTCATTTGGTGAGGGCTCCTCCTCCATCTCAGAGTCATAGTTAGGTACTGGGTTTTCTCTTCATTTTTATTCTCTGTGGAAGTGTGATTGTTGCAGCCGTCATAGGAAGTGTGAGTGTTGCAGCTACTCACAGGCAAATTGGAATTTTTAGATGATTGCAATTTGGTCATTTCAGATTGATTAGAATTAGAGTGCTCCCCTTATGCAGGCACATTGGAATTTTCATATGGTTGCAGTGTGGTTTGTTACGAATATAAATTATAGAAAATAAAATAAAAATAAAAATCTAAATATTAAATAATCAAATATTGATTATGTTAAATAGTCATTAAGTTAAATGAAAAGATATGTCTAGTCTTGAAAGGACACCTGCCTAGGTATAAATGCAGGTCCTCATTGTAACGGTCATCATCACTTGTACATTTTTACATATATTAAATTATTATTACAAAATACCTTTTGTGTATTTAACATTTAAAGTCAACAAGCTATCAGTTTTGATGCTTCAGTGGTATCAGAGCCATGTTGCATAATATAATCATGCAGGTCTTTGAACGTTGTTCACCACACAATATGCTATCACATTCACATCCTAAATTCATGGAGCAGTTTAGTAAAATTCAAGAAGCATTTAAGCTTCTAGAAAAATCATGTGCAGAAGTTACAACATGTTTTAAGAAAAGTTATGCAGAAATCCATAATAAGAAAGA
Source organism: Pinus taeda (assembly GCA_000404065.3). Taxonomy (NCBI): domain Eukaryota; kingdom Viridiplantae; phylum Streptophyta; class Pinopsida; order Pinales; family Pinaceae; genus Pinus; species Pinus taeda. The sequence goes on along the minus strand of APFE030673610.1, from coordinate 5,077 downwards.
TGATAGTGACGGTGAAGAAATGCAAAAAGATCAAGATGAAGTTGGTGTTGAAAGTAAAGGAGAAGGAGCAGATACCGAACTAGAAAGAGATATTAGTGATCAAAGGGTTGAGAGTGAAGGAAAGGAAGTAGAGAATGATGCAAAAGAGGCAACCAGTAGAAGAAAAGCAATCAGTCTAAGTGTCTCTGAAAGATCTCATGAGCAAAAAAATCTAGAGGATGAGGATAGAGAAATTGAACAAGTTAGAGAACTAAGTGATCAAGGTGATGATCACCTTGTAACTCATTCAACCATAGATATGCGTGATGTTTTTGGTTATTTTGGTGAGGAAGAACAACCCGAATATGTTGCTCAGCATAGTCTAGAGCAAAGTGCGGGTAGGGTTGCTTCAGAGGAGGGAGGAAGTGAACAAAGGGGATTACATCTGGATGATATAATACATGATGAAGTGGATCAATATGAATCAGAAGAAGAACAACAATATGAGCAAAGGAAAAAGGAGAAACCAGTAGGCCCTCCCTTAGAGATGGACTTTCCATTACGCCCACCTTTAGGTCAGCCAGAACCAATGGATATTCCAGATGATTAGAAAAATAAGGCGGCTTGGAAAGCGGAGGCACAGAAGGAAAAGGAACTTGGAAATGCAACTTATAAGAAGGAAGATTTTGAGGTTACTATTCAACATTATTTGAAAGTAATGGATCTGGATGATGAAGGTATCTCCTTTTTAACAAACAAAGCAACTGTCTATTTGGAAATGGGGAAGTATGAAGATTGCATTAAAGACTGTGACAAGGTTGTTGAAAGAGGGAGGGAGCTTCGTTTAGATTTTAAAATGATTGCACGAGCTTTGAGTAGAAAAGGAATTACATATGTTAAGATGGCTAAATGTTCCAAGGACTATGAGCCAGCAATTTAAACTTTCCAGAACACACTTACATAACATCGTAATCCAGATACATTGAAGAAACTTAATGAAGCTGAGAAAGAAAAGAAAGAATTGGGACAACAAGAAGGTTTTGATCCAAAGTTGGCATATGAAGAGCGAGAGAAAGGAAATGAATTAAGCAACAACAGTATCCGGAGGCTATAAAGCACTATATTGAAGCTCTTAGAAGAAATCCCAATGATGCAAGGGTATGCAGTAACATAGCAGTATCAAGGATGCAAATAAGTGTATTGAGTTGGATCAATCATTTATAAAAGGCTATTCAAGGGAAGCTACTATTCAGTTTTTCATGAGAGAATATGACAAAGCCTTTGAAACCTATCATGAAGGTCTCAAACATGATTTCCCTAAGGACTTTCATGGAGAGATATTGTCATGCTTATCACTTGAATACTTGTTAAGGTTTAACTGCATCTCTAAACAATGGAACACTTCAGTTTCTTCAACCCAACCCAAGAGAAGGAGGCCATGGATTCTTCTTCACCATTTTGACCACTGCTGAAAGCCTTGTGCGGCTTATTGTTACGACACATGAACGTGGAAGACATTCCCGTTGCTTTCCGCAATTGGGGAGAATGAAAATAACAAATTTAAAGTTGTTCATTACTATGGATCTGCGGCAGGCCTACTTTTGGTGAGGACGACTCTGGGTTCAAAGTACAGATTGTGCAATCCTCGCACTCGGTTGGTCCATTTCATGCTGAATTGGTCCATTTCTCTGACTTGTTTATCTGCACCTCACGGGTTCTACTTTTGTTAGCAACACTTCAGCAACCTGAAGCAGATGGACGCATTCTTGGTTTATAGGGTGTGATTTTTTGGGAGTTGGAGAAGAAAAATAAGACAGGTTCCTATGCTTTAACTCTGTCCATGCATCATTTTGTAACCTCCAACCCTGGTCTATTTTCCCGACATTGCCTCATCCGCGGCGTTCATACACAATTGCATACACAGTCAACAGCTTTCTGTGTGTACATAGTTGCATACATAGTCAACAACTTGTTTCGTCTAACCCTTCATTGCCCAAAGCCAATGAACAATTAAAATTTGTCCACGTTGTCAAGCATCGTGACTGGGAGTCAAGGGGCAGATATGGATTCGATATGCAGGTTCTGTGATACAACATGGTAATATAATCGTGATTTGCGTTGATACACAACTATAAAATCAAATAAAAATAATTTAATTAATTTGATTAATTAAAATTATCTATTTAAAAAAATAATATATTATTATTTAATTATAAAATTTATTTTTTTAATTTTAAGGGCAATTTTTGCAAACAAAAATGTGTTATTAAAAATACAAATATGTATATATAATTATATATATTATATATATTAAAAAAAAAATCAGTATTAAGAAAAAACCCTAGTTTCAAGACAACATTACTGGAGAATTCTACATGCTAAGGTACTAGTGATGAATTACTTATGCCAAGATGAATAACGCAAGGTGAAGAAAATTGTCGGAAATTAAGCTTTGAGGACAAAGCTTTTCGAAGAGGAAGGCAATGTTACGAATATAAATTATAGAAAATAAATAAAAATGTTGACACCTAATCATAGGGATTGGGTGAACAACTGTAATTAGTGTAAATAAATAATAGATAAAATAGAGAGTCATCGGGAGATGAACTGAACAGTGACTCCCTCTTGTATATAATAATGAACAACCTGAATGAATAATACAATTACATTTGAGGAGTTACCTCCTGGCCTGACATGGTATTAGAGCCAACTCTATTTTTGGCATTGCAATCTGCCATTGTAACTCCCTTCTTCCATTTTTCAGAAATTTGTAGTCTGCCATATTCTTCAGTTCTCTGCCCTCTGCATAATAATCTGGTGTAATGCTTGAAATTCGTCTCAAATCCACATAATTGTTTCAATCTCATTTCATGCTTTGTGTTCCAAGCCTCCTTTCCAATTCTGGTGACTATGGAATCCCTGTTTTCAAACCAATAACCCACCGTGTGGCCTTTGTTGGGCAGTCCCGTTGCCCTAAAAATGTCTTGTTGCATCGCTAATATCTTGTGACCCAACACCGTAGAACATCTAGATTTGAAATGTTGCTGCCTGTAAAAGCTGCTCTCCATACCTCTCCACGCTGCCTCCAATATGCTGGCAGCTCCAATATGCTGGTTGAAAGAGTTGCACCCTCACATCAATACACTGCTTGAAAGAGCTGCTCCCTTGCATCAATACGCTGGTTAAAAAAAAAGCTGCTCCCTCACATCAATACATTGGTTGAAAGACCTGGTTCCTTACATCAATACGCTGGTTGAAAGAGTTGCTCTAGTACGCGAGGTGCATTAACCACAGCTGGAGCCCTTGTGTAGTAGTCTTGGAGGTTGAAGTTACATTCATCGAGACAACATTTGTATCTTAAGCCAGGGCCGCCGAATTATTTGCAAGCAGAGAATTGGTAATCGATAGGGAGAATGTCAAGGAATAGTTGGCTGTCATGTAAAAATAAAAAATAAAAAAAATTGCAATCTCATTTAGATCTCATTTTCCTCCCTATTTCTCCAACTTCTAGTGAATGCCCAATATCACAATTTTTTTTTAATATCGCATTGCGCCTCCGCCACATAACCCCTCCTTATATATATACCTTTGTTATATATATTAATTTTTTAAACCAGAAGTGCAATTTCTTATAGAGTATTGGCAGCAGAAGTATATTTTTTTACAGTACACCGTTTTTAAAATGCATTCATTGATATCTATTGTGGGAGTGGTTCTCAGAATGGTCGCGAAAAATAAAACACACTCATTTTTAATGAGCTGTGGAAAGGAGTGTGTGTTGGAAACAGAGACGAAGAGCCAGAACAGCCTACCTCAGACAAGGAATTTGCCATTTGGGAAAATAAGAATAGCAAGGCTTATGCATTGATTGCAGCATCAGTAAATGAAGAGGTGAGTCGCCATATTTTACCATTTTCAAATGCTTTCAAAGCCTTACAAAAATTGAAGGAACTCTATGACTTACACTCTGCACTTGAAGTTGTTCAACTCATGATTAAACTGTTCACTCTTGAATTACAAAATGACGATCCTCTCGCTCTTGCATCAGAAGTAAAATCTATTATGCATGACATCAAAGTCACTAATGTTGAAGTGGATATTCCTCTGATAGCTTTTCTCAAGGCACGTTATCCCACTTACTCAAATTATCTTGAGTCGTTGCAAGCAAATGGAAACCTCAAAGATATTACCTTTGACTCCCTTGTAAAAAAATTTGCTAAAAGAGAGAAAGCTTTTGGGAAGAAGACAACTCCTCAGTCTTATGAAGAGGCTGTGTGCCTTGCTCATAGAGAAAAGAATCTTGCTCAAGATTCTTCCAGAGGAAGAGGTGGTCGAAGAGGAAGAGGAAGAAATTTCAGAGGCAAGGGGGCAGACACTCTCAAGGAGAAAAGTCAGATTTGCACTGCATATGCTACAAAAGAGATGGATCACATGATACATCCACATGCAAGTTGCCTTGGGACAGAATTGAGCAGGAAAGAAACCAGCCCAAAGGTAAAACTAATGACAAAGACAGGTAGGGGGACAAACACTCTCAAGGAGAAAAGTCAGATTTGCATTACATACGCTGCAAAAGAGATGGATCACATGATACATCCACATGCAAGTTGCCTTGGGACAGAATTGAGCAGGAAAGAAACCAGCCCAAAGGTAAAACTAATGACAAAGAGAAAGGTAAAGCACATGAATTCGCTCACTATGTTGTGGCACACTGTAATATTGGAGTAAATGAAGGCTTATTTAATGCTTCACTTGCTTTTTGGAAAAATGATTGGTTGCTTGATTCAGGAGCAACTTGCCACATGACTTTTAGAAGAGATTTTTTTGAAGAATTTACTGACAATGTTGATGGAGCAGTATACTTTGCAGGCAAATCAAAACTCAAGCCATCAGGGCTTGCCACAATTAGGCTTAAATTTCCTGGTCTTCCAAACTTTCTTTTGCATCATGTTCTATATCTCCCACAGCTGAAGAGAAACTTGTTGTCCTTGGTCCACATCCGCCAGCAAGGACACTCCATTCATATGTTTGAAGGCAAGCTTGAGGTGAGAAAAGCATCAGACCACTCACTTGTCATGATGGGGATAGAAGAAGAAAG
>APFE030673599.1:50199-80100 GCA_000404065.3 Pinus taeda | reverse complement strand
TAATTGTTTTACATACAAATTAAAAAAAAAAAAAACTTAATATAAAAATAATCACAATCTTCACGAAAATAAAACTTCATATAAAAAGTATCACAATTTTCGAGCAAGATTATAGTTCTATTCTATTTTTTACATTTAGTTTATTTTTCAACCAATTTGATGTGCATGGTGAAGGAAGAAAAGGATATTTTCTTCGTATTCTTTTGTATCAACCAATACAAATAAAATATTCAATTCTTCACCAATTCCTTTTATAAGTATATTTCCTCGAAATTGTAAATTGTGTGTTATTCATAACTTATTGTAAACATTTATAATTTGCAATCAAATGATTAGTGCTCAACAGTTTCAAAATTGCTTAACATAATAAGTGAATGAGTAATTATGAGTAGTGAATATTTCACATGTATCTCACTGAAAGACCTTATATATAAATTAATAGTATACAAGTTGCTTAACTTAGAAAAATAAGAATTACAAACAGTATATAGGATTTATGTTTCAAGGCAATATTTCTACCAGCTATATGACTCAGGTCGGTCATAAGCGATAATATTTTTTTCTCACAGATTCATCCTCAATCGAGCATCATCATCACAAGATCCATTAAAAGGCCGCAGGAGATCATTTTCAGGATTCATGGTGTCATCCTCAAAGGGTGATTAGCAATCCTCTGCAGGATAAGTTTATAGCTTAACAGATGGGTGTGTTAAACTTTTCCACTTCTGTTGGGCTTCATGCATGAATACAGTTATTAGAGATAATATGGCTATTTTCTTTTGTCAACCACATGTTAATACGCCTTACCTGTTAAGACTCTACTTCGTCGTTGGAAATTACAGTGGATTCCAAAAATCGCCAAGCTTCTCATTCTCTGTCGAGACGTTGGTTATGGTGACTGTGCGAAACGTAACAGTCATAAATACAAATGGATATTATTATGAAATAATCTTGGCTAGTTCAGGCACAGTTGTGTGTGTTTGCTTGATCAGAACCTCTGAGAGTGATGATCCCTTTATCAGTTCGATCGAGTTGAGGACTCTCAGAAAAGGCATGTATGCAGAGGCTAGGTCAGGAACGATGTTGAATCTTGGGATGAGAAGAGTAGTGGGTAGAAATTCAATGGCAAGGTGAACATTTTGAACATTTAAATATCTACGAAATCTCAACGTAATGATCTTTATTGCAATATTGTAAAATTATAGCTCTTTAAAACTCTCTCTGTGTAACAATGGAGTGTTGAGAATGAAAACACTTAGTACAAGGAGTTTGAACTTTGAGCCTTGTGGTTTGTTACATAGCTGTTGTGATATTTTTTATTTAATCATTGAGTTGAATAGCTTTGTATGGTAAATTAAGCAGGTATCCTCTTGACAACTTCGACCGCATTTGGACATTCGATGGAATTTTAAGTGCTGAAACTAAAAAAAGTGTACAGCCTGTAAGTTCTAAAATGCCAATTTCAACAAAGAATACCAAGGACTTTCCTCCAGTCGCTGTCATGCAAAAGGCATGGGTTGTAAACAGCTCGCAACCCTACTTTGGATTCTCTGAACGATCATTCATGCAAGGAACCAAATCATTACTTCTGTTGTATTTTGCAGAGATCGAGCGGTTAAATGTGTCTGAGTCGAGATCTTTTTACATCACAATAAATGGTAAAAAATGGTCTGAAACCATTACTATGGTGCGAGATTATTCTGCCATAGAGCTACCCTTTCTATCCGATACAACAGATATCCAATTTAATTTAGTGAAGGCTCCTAAGTCGACCCTTGGTCCGATAATCAACGCCTTTGAGTATTACATCCTAGTTGATACGCAACCGGCGACTTATTTACAAGATAGTAAGTTCCCTCACCAAACTTTTCATGCTCAAATTATTGCTATTATTATTGAATGTCTCACCAAGTAGCTCCCAAATTGCAGTTGAAGCTCTCCACGGTATCAAAAGGAGTTTCAACATAAAAGATTGGATTTCCGATCCTTGCTATTTGATCCAGTGGAAAGGAATTGGGTGTGATAGGAGCTTCACCCTCAATATCAGAAATGTAAGTTTAATTCTTTGATTTGCTTGCAGCTTAAATTATAAAATTGACTAGGCTTATCGGTGAGATTGTAAGAGCTCACCATACTCCTCTTGTTTCCAGCGATTTGTCCTCGCGTTTCCAGCGATTTGTCCTCGCGTTTCCTGTTACATAAAACAACAAGGAGTGCTCCCGTTTTTAGCCATCAATCCAGCTTAAATCAAACACAGAAACCTTCAAAATTTGCTTAAAACTTAGAAAGAGTGGAGCGCTGTGCCACGGGCTCTGCAGGATCCAGAGCAGAATTAGGAGCGTCCATGTAACCGTATCGATCTGCGCCACGCAATTGCTGCGGAGTTATTAACCACGTGGAGTATCAATCTTCTTCGCGCAATTTCTAGGGAGCTAGTAACCACGTGGAGGTATCCATCCATCTTCGCGGTATCCATCCATCTTCCCTGTATAGCTGCTGGGAGAATCTGACGGTAGAAGATGCTTCTATCATCTAACATAGATAATCGATGGTCCATAATCGCACACGGTAGCAGCGGGGGGTGTTGATCTCAGAGGGAACGCCTTACGGCGTAAAAATAATAGGCCAGAAAATAAGTATATTAATTATAATCAAATTGGTAACAATCCTAATTCTATAACTATCCACAGTTGAAAGGTTTATTAACTATTCGTTTTTATCAACCATTATTATTATAATTAAACTTATAACCATCGTAATTCTATAACTATCCACATTTGGACAATTTATTAATTATTCATTTTAACAATTTCTATAGCCCTGTTTTTATGGAGATATAAAATTGAGCGATCAAAGTCATATAATCTCTCTTGCAAACCTCAATGACCTGTTGAACGTCTTTCAATTCAAATTCTTGTAACAACCAAGTTTAGATGGCAACAACCAATTTTATAGCGCTTTTTGTTATTTCTATAAATCATAGATGTTCAATGAAATCAAAGAGATTTACTATCAATTCCTTGGATTTAAAGGATGTGAAAATAATAGCATCAAAGAATTGATTTGGACAACATAATCTACTTAATTATATAAATGGTAATATTTTTAATTATAAATGTAAAATAAAATAAATTATATTACGGTTAATATTGGTATATATAAATATTTAAATTTAATAAAATCATAGTTTGCAAAATTTTAATGATATCATTGTTTCATTTAATATTAAAACTAATCTTTTCTTAAATTCAAATTAACTCGAGAAGGGGATTTGGACTAAAGGGGTAATGTAAATATGTCATAAGTCATCTACCTCTTTGTGTGCTGGTAAGTTAACATATTTTGCGTGTACAACTATCTTTTCCACTTTTATGGTTACCACAATTAAACCTCATCACCTCATCTTGATTCATTTTATGGTGGCTCGGTGTGTTAAAGGTGAAGCCATAACGAAGACATCAGCGTCGTCTTACACCGAAAGTTATTTCCGACACCATCTTTAACCACCACTACCACACCCATGTCAAACCTACCACACCGTTCATTGATTTCTAGATTTTCACTGTGTAGTCATATATTCCACATGAGAGAATTGAAGAGTTCTAGAGCTTCCCTCATCTATAAATTTGTATTCTCTACTCTATTTGAGAAATCCAAGTGAAGGCCTCCCCTGTAATGTGAAGTGTGACTTCATTCTCCATTGATAATGTATTATGTTCTCTATTGATAATGTATTGATCTGTAACTGAATTTTTCAAGTCTTGTGTTATGTTTGTCTTCATTTGCACTCCTTTGAACCCATCAACTGGTATCAGAGCTCGAGTTATCTCCTCGCAACGTGCCTGAACAATTACCACTCCACCTCAAACCCCTTCAATCATCTGTTGTTTTCTAGTCTTCCTACGGAGATCCCTTCGGCTCTGGCCAAAGATAAGCTCCCCGCCACCTCCAACCATTTCTATTCTGTTCGGTTTTCAAAGAAATATTGTATGCTTGTAGATGATCCATCAATAACCCGTTTCTAATAGGTTGAGGCGATGACCCATGGCATTGTGTATGTCATATAGTTGTCTCTGAAAAGTCTATGTTTTGATACTTCACCGCTGTAACACTTCATGACTATTGTTTGAGGGCACTGTGTTACAAGTCAAAAATCTCTTTCTTTTGTTCAATTTTCTGAATTGAAAAGTTCGTAGCAAATAACTACTTGGGAAGGTGTGCTGGAGAAGAAAACCGACCAACCTAGGAAAAAAATGGATTGTTGGAGTGGGATCCCATAGAGTGAGAAATATAAAAAAAAGTCCCCTTTCTTCGATGTCTTCTGTGCCCTCGACAGTGTCTCCACCTGGTGCCACTACTGGCTTCGATGTGCACTTCGCGGAGGATGTTGTGCAATAAGGATAATGGAGGATATATTGATTTTAAAATATCAATATTAATCGATTGAGGGGACAACAAAGAAACCCTCATTGATGATAGATGAAGAGTGAAATAAGCTAGATAGAAAGGAGATTGCAAGAATCCACCAATATCTAGCAAAGAATGTGCATTTCAATGTGTCTAGAGAAAAGGCAGAAGAAGGATTATGGAGGAAGCTCCATGATCTATATGAGAATAATACGACATGAAACAAAGTGTTATTGATGAAGAAACTTTATAATATCATGATGAAGGAGGGTTCTTTACTTGAAGACCACTTGAATGAATTCAATATTATCATTAGTTAGCTTGCCTCTCTAAAAATCATTCTACATGATGAAATTAGATTTATTTTGTTAGTGTTTTCTATGCTAGAATATTGGGAATATTTAATTATAGATATGAGAACTTCAACACCTGTAGGGACCCTAAATTTTGATAATGTCCACCATAATTTAATGAATGTGGAGTTGTGACGTAAGTAAATTGCGGAAAACCACGGAGGAGAAACTCTAGCTCTAGGTGATCATGGTAGGAGAATTGATCAAGGCCAACAAGGGCATTCAAGATCGAGAGGGATATTGAAATCAAGGAGGGAAAGGATCATCTACTTTCATTGTGGAAAAATCAGGCACATGAAAAAAGAATGTGAAGTCAGGAAGAAAGGACAAAAGGATCAAAGACCAATGAGCACAAATCACAAGTCATCCAACACAAATGAAGGTGAGACTACTACTGTAGTCACAAATAGTGATGTATTGTTTACTTTTTCAGTAGAGGATGCATGTTTATATACATATAACAGTAGCTTTGATCGGATCCCTGACTCGAAAGCATATCACCATGTAGCCCCAGCAAAGATATTTTTGTTGTATAGAATTTTGGTGATTATGGTATGGTGCATTTGGGGAATAATCATTTTTGCAGTATTGTTGGAGTGGGAGATGTCTAAATCAATATGAAGGATGGAAAAGATATATTGTTGAGACATGTCATACATGTACTAGAAATGCACATGTGTTTGATATTAATGGGACGACTGGATGATGAAGGTTCTTACACAAGATTTGGAAAAGGAGGCTAGAAAATTATCAAAGGATCATTGGTCATGGTGAGAGGACCCAAGATAGGAACATTATATACATTGAAGGAAAGGATAGGAAAATCATATTTAGTTGTTGCCACAAAAAAGAAAATTTAGCAGATCTGTGGCATAACTACTTGCGTCACATGAGAGAGAAGGGCTTAAAAATTCTTGTTGGTAAAAATTTACTACTAGGTTTGAAATCCTTTAATCTTGATGTTTGTGGGCATTGTATATATGGTAGACAAATAAGGGTTACATTCCTTAGAAGTGGTCATCACAAAAAGAAAAAATTGTTAGAATTCGTACACTCAGATGTGTTTGGATCCGTTAACATCAATTCATTAGGAGGAGAATCGTATTTTGAAACATTTATAAATGATGCATCTGTTGGCATTATGATATAGGTATGACACAAGTGTTGTCCTTGATGGAAACTCTCTCAGATGAAAGATCACAGTAAAGCAGGTAAACAATAAGAATGAAGAAAGAAAGGTATACCTAGGTTCATTATATACCAAGTTGCCTATACACGCAGGTTCCCTATATACAAAGGCGTGTATAATGTACACACCCACTTTCACCGAAGGAAAGGCGCGTACATGTTGGAAAACTAAGTTTTGGTCAGTGGTATTTGGATCATGGTACTGTGGTATTGGTCCATGGTATTTGGTCCGAGGTATTGACCCCAGGTATTGGGTCCAAGGTATCGGTCCTATGTGGTTTTGGACCATGGTATTGAGAGAGGCCTAAACCTATATAAGGAGAAGAAGATCATTAGGCCAAAGTGCAAGTGTGCAAGTCATGAATATATGATGAAGTGCGAGATCTAGTATGCTGGTTATGGGTTTGTGATGCTTTGCTTGATTTGAACCAATGATGCACCTATGTGGTTGATGATGGATGATGTATTGGGACATAAGGCTTGGAATGTATTATCATTATGTGGTTAGATCATGGATAGACTAGATCTAAATTATTAATGCATGTTTTATTTTATAAATGTTATGATCTAGGTATGACTGATGTCTGGAATAGCTTCAAAGTTATGAGTAAATATTTTCAGATATGTATGCGGGTTCACTTTGGTAAAAGTGCGTATAGACGCTGGTTCGGCTCATCACAGTAGCGTATACAGTATGAAGTATGATATTTGAAGTTGCACTTGGATTTGGTTGTTGTTGCAGAGTTCTGTGGTCTACTCTGTGTTATGGTGACTATGTTTTGTTGACAGGGTTTTAGTGATTCAGTATTGGGTGATTCAAAGATTGATGATTGGTTGATGAAATAGTTGTATTGCATTGGTGATTGATTTTGTGCCTCAATGTTGTTGATGGGTCTAGTATGAAAATTGGTTGAAACATGGCCTTCAGATTATGGTGTTATGCTTCAAGAGTATCCAGTATGAAAATTTATGAAACGTGGTCACTGGAGGAAGAGAGAAGGTCGTAGCCTTCTGTAGGCAGGCACCTACGTATTGGTAAACATATCGGCCAGTACAAGAGCCAGGGTGTTGGAGCTCCCTTCTAGTAGCAGCTGGAAAACGAGTGAAGGTTGTAGCCTTCAGTAGGCCGACGCCTACGTACTAGTAAACATATCGGCTAGTACAAGAGCTAGGGGGTTGTAGCTCCCTTCTAGTAGCAGTTGGAGAACAAGAGAAGGTTGCAACCTTTTGTAGGTGGGTGCCTACGTACTGCTATGATTCTGTGCCAGTACAAGATTGTAAACAATTTTTTCTTATATTAAAGGAAGACGGCAGCAGGTGGTTTTTGTCCCGCATTGGGTTTCCACCTTATATCATGGTGTTCATGCGTGTTTCTTATGTGTGATGATCTGTTCTATTTTTTACTGCACTTGGTTACTGTTTACATGGTTAATGAAGTTCTAATGCACTGATTGAAGATCAACATATGATGAATTAACTGAATCATAAGTTTGTTGGATATACGCTAGTTGCATTAAACACAATTGTGTGTACACGTTGGTTCCCTTAACTGAAGTAGCGTATGTGAATCTGATTATGAAAAGAAAAATTTATTGATTTTCTAATACTGATTCACCACCCCCCCTTAGTATTATTTCCAACAATTGGTATCAGAGTAGGTCCTTTGGTAGAAGCTTGATCGCTTGAAGGAGATCCGTAGAACAATGGGAAAGAAAGCGCGTCAGAAGAAGAAGACAACTCAAAGGAACAGTGACAGCCTGCCATTATGTGGAAGCAAGTATTCAGATTTTGAATCACCTTAGATTGAAGATGAACAAGAAAATTAAGCATCAGATAAAATCGTAGATCAACAAGATATATTGAACAAAAGGGAGAGTGCCCTCAAAGAAGAAGTTATCAGCTTAAAAGCTCAGCTGGAGTGTGCCTTTAGAGTACGTCAAATACTGCAAGAGCAGAATGAAGAACATGAAAATTAGGTTCTCAAGCTAAGGCAACAAGTGGAAGAAGGAAGAAAGTCTGAAGAAATCTTGAAGAAGCAATATTTGGAAAAGGAAGAACAACATCAGGTTGAGGTAAATATCTTGAAAGGTAAATTAGAAGAAAAAAATAAACTATTACGATTTCAATACAGTACTAAGATTTTGGATGATATTCTTAGTAGTCAAAGGTTGCCTGCTATTAAAACTGGTCTTGGTTTTTATGAATCTGTTGAAGGTGAATCTAGTTCACAAGGTGAGGTAAGGAACTCTAATGCAAAATCACAAATGCTCAACAAGGAGATGAGATGTCAAACCCATCAACAACCAAGGAAAGATAGTCTTCAAAGAAAATCTTTTGCTCCTAAATGTGGAGATGATAGACGGTTATTTCCTCCGATGAATAATGTTGAATGTTATGTATGTCATAATCCTGGACATGTTGCAGCAAGATGCAGAAGTAGAATGGTTCAAGATTGTCACACAGAAAGAGCATCACCTTCCAGGTACTTTAAGGGGTATTGTTTTCCTTGCAATATGTTTGGTCACAAAGCTGTTGACTGTTACAGAAGGAATATGAAACATATAAGATGTTATGCATGTAATAAACTTGGACATATAGCAAAGGAATGCAAGAGAAGACTTTGGGCACCATACCAAAAGGAGAAAACATCATCATAGTTGAAGATATGGAATAAAAAGGAAGTACAGTTAGAAAGACGTGGCATAACAGAGTATACAGACATGACAGACTCAGAAGGAGATGAAATTGTGGAACCTCAGTGTTCTAAATCTCATACGCAAGTTTCATGAAGACAAGTCACGTATATACGTGAGTTCGAAGCTACAGAGTCATGTATATGTCGGTTTGAGGAAAAAGTAGTGGGACAGACTCAAGAAAAAGGGTCTGATATGATTCAGTCATTTATTTGCTCTATTTGATAACGGGTACAATCTGTTGATGATGTGTGGAAATGTGTTGGTAGTCATAAGATGTTGTTTAGAAGTACTTTTGATCCTAACTTGATGATGATGATGTCTTGATACTTCTTGTTGTTATATGCATGATCAGATCTGATAGTGAATAGATGGAATAGGTTCAAGGAGGAGGATATGCTTCGAATAATGCATTGTTGGAATTATGGTTAGAAGTATTTGGCGATGATGCTTATGTGGCTAAATGATACATCTTGCTACTTATTTTTGGTTGGTCAAGAGAATGGTATTGCAGGCTACAGGTTTGGATGCTATTGATGAAAGCTTATGGTGCAGATCATATATGGTGTACGATAGTTGTTGATGACTATCATGGCCTTGTTTAGATTGTTGGTCTTTGTTATAAAAGTCATGTATATCATTTGATGTAAAGGTCATGAAATGACCTATTTTGTTACCCCACTATGCATGGGATGGATAAAGTAATGTTCTTGTTTTGACATGTGTAAACATTTGGTATATCCCCACTTGGTTGGGTGGATGAGTCAAAATGGTGTATCCCCACTTAGTTGGGAAATTGATGTATGTATGAGTCATTGGTGATAGGAATGTCATACTCACTTAGTTGAGTTGTAGAGTAATGTTATTCTTTTGAAGAACATTTTTGCAGACTCGGCATGTGCTCAGGGGGAGCATGGATGGATTGATACATCTTAGCATGTACAAAGGGGGAGCTCAATAAGAGATTTCAGCATGTACTCAAGGGGAGTATGGACAACAAAATGTATATCAAGGGAGAGAATATCTTGGTTCGCTCTTTTCCCTTGATGTCAAAGGGGGAGAGTGACTTGGTGTGGTTGTTACCATCAAGTCCAAAGGGGGAGATTGTTGGCATTATGATACAAGTATAACACAAGTGTTGTCCTTGATGGAAACTCTCTTAGATGAGAGATCACAGTATAGCAGGTAAACAACAAGAATGAAGAAAGAAAGTTATACGCAGGTTCGCTATATACCAAGCCGTGTATACACGTCGGTTCACTATATAGAAAGGCACGTATAACGTACACACACACTTTCACAAAAGGAAAGGTGCATACATGTTGGAAAACTAAGTTTTGGTCTGTGGTATTTGGACCATGATATTTTGGTATTGGTCCATGGTATTTGGTCCGAGGTATTGACCCCAGGTATTGGGTCCAAGGTATCAGTCCTACGTGGTTTTGGACCATGGTATTGATAGAGGCCTAAACCTATATAAGGAGTAGAAGATCATTAGGCCAAAGTGCAAGTGTGCAAGTGACGAATATATGATGAAGTGCGAGATCTACTATGCTGGTTATGGGTTTTTGATGCTTTACTTGATCTGAACGAAGGATGCACCTATGCGGTTGATGATGGATGATGGATCAAGATCATAAGGCTCGTAATGTATTATCATTATGTGGTTAGATCATGGATAGACTAGATATGAATTATTAACACATGCATTATTGTATAAATGTTATGATCTGGGTATGACTGATGTGTGGAATAACGTCAAAGTTATGAGTGAATATTTGCAGATCTCTATGTGGGTTCACTTTGGTAAAAGCACGTACAGATGCTAGTTTGGCTCATCAGAGTAGCATATACAATATGAAGTATGATATTTGAAATTGCAGTTGGATCTAGTTGTTGTTGTAGAGTTTTGTGGTCTGCTCTGTGTTATGGTGACTATGTTTTGTTGGCAAGGTTTTCGTGATTCAGTATTGGGTGATTTAGAGATTGATGATTGGTTGATACAACAGTTGTATTGCATCAGTGATTGATTTTGTGCCGCAATGTTGTTGATGGGTCTAGTATGGAAATTGGATGAAATGTGGCCTTCAGATTATGGTGTTGTGCTTCTGGAGTATCCACTATGAAAATTTATGAAGTTCTAATGCACTGATTGAAGATCAACATATGATGACTTAACTGAATCATAAGTTTGCTAGATATGTGCTAGTTGCATTAAACACAGTTGCATGTACACGCGGGTTTGCTTAACTGAAGTAGTGTATATGAATCTGATTACGAAAATAAAAAGTTATTGATTTTCTAATACTGATTCAACCCCCCGCCCCCCCCAGTATTATTTCCAACAACATCCAGGAATGTTTGGGCCTAACCTATGAAAAGTAAAAATGAAGTCTTTGAAATATTTCATAAATTCCATGTTCTTGTTGATAGAGAGACTAACAAATTGCTCAAGTTCTTGAGAATAGATAATGGTGGAGAATATTTCTGAGATGTATTAAAGGAATATTGTAATAGGTTTGGCATAAAGCATGAGAATATTGGGCCCGGTAATCCTCGATAGAATGGTGTTGCAGAGAGGATGAATCACACTATTATGGAGAAAGAGAGGAGTATGGTATCTAGTTCTGGTTTGGAAAAACATTCTTTGGCAGAGGATGTAAGGACATCATGCTACCTTATAAATCTATATCCCACTACAGCCTTGGATGGTGACATCTCTGAAGAAGTTTGGATTCGTAAGAGGTTGAATTATTCTCATTTGGAAATATTTGGATGTGAAGCATTTGTACATATTCCCAAAGAAAATAGAACTAAGCTATATGATAAATCTATGAAATGCATTTTTATGGGATATGAAGATGGAGAATTTGGTTATCGTCTATTGGATCCAATCAAACATAAAATTATTAGAAGCATGGATGTTATATTTAATGAGTCATAAATGTTTAAAAGGATTGTAGGTGAGTTGGAGGTTAAGGAAGTTACTGAAACGCTTGAAGAGAAGCATGATAACATCCCACCAATGTAATAAAACAGACAACAAAGTCAAGAGTAGTAAGGGAAGCAAGTGGAAAATGATGAGCACCAAGAAGAAGGAATATTGTAGGAACATTTACAGGAGCTTCAACCTGATAATGCACCACCACAGCTAGATTGTAGATCTTCTTGGCCTCATAAGCCTTCACAAAGGAATCTTCCTTCAAACTATATACTATTTACTAATGAAGCTGAGCCTTATTGTTTTTAAGAGGCTTGTAATGTTGAGCACATTAAATAATGGAAGAAAGCAATGGAGGAAGAAATGAACTCTTTTCTAGAAAATAATACTTAGGAGTTGGTAAAGCTCCCAAAGGGTAGAAAGGATCTACAAAGAAAATGGGTTTACATGATTAAGCAAGAAGGTGACAACAAGAAGGAGAGGTATAAAGCAAGGCTGGTGGTGAAAGGAGTTGGCCAAAAACAAGGTATTGACTTCACTGAAATTTTCTCACCTATTGTCAAAATGTCATCCATTAGAGTCATTCTTGGTCTTGTTGTTGCTTTAGACTTAGAATGTGAACAGTTAGATGTAAAATTTTCTTTCCTTCATGGTGAATTAGAAAAATAAATTTATATGGAGCAGCCAAAAGTCTTCAAAGTAAAAGGCAAATATGACATAATTTGCAAGTTGAAGAAGAGCCTCTATGGGTTGAAACAAGAACCTCAACAATTGTACAAGAACTTTTATTCATTCATGTTGGGACATGGTTTTCATAGGTTGGAAGCTCACCATTGTTTCTATATCAAGAGGTATAACCAAGGAAAGTATATAATATTATTGTTATATGTGGATTACATGTTGATTATTGGGCATGATAAGAATATGATCAATAGGTTGAATAAGGATTTGTGCAACAAATTTGGAATGAAGGATTTGGGTCCAAGACGACAACTATTGGGCATGAGCATCATCCGTGACAGGAAAATCAAAAGTTTGTGGTTGTCACAAGAAAAATATATCAAGAAGGTGCTTGATATGTATAATATGAAGGATACCAAGCTAGTTAGTACACCACTTGCAGCTCACTTCAAGCTGAGTACTGAGTTATATCCTAGTGATGACAAGGAGAATAAAGAAATGAGTAAGATTCCTTATGTTTCAATAGTTGACAAATTGATGTATGCCATGGTATGCACACGCCCAAACATTGCATATTCAGTGGTAGTAGTGAGCAGGTTCCTTACCAATCCAGGAAAACAACACTGACAAGTAGTAAAATGGATTTTGGGGAATCTTAAGGGTACTAGTCATTATTGTTTATGTTTGGTCATAATGAGACTGTGCTTTAAGGATTTACAGATGCAGATATGGCTGGAGATATGACACCAAAAATTCTACTACATGTTATTTGTATACATTTGTAGGGGCAACATTATCTTGGGTATCGAGGCTATAGAGAATAGTATCTCTCTCTACAACAAAGGTAGAGTACATAGTTGTAATAGAGGTTTGTAAAGAGATGTTTTGGATGCATCGATCACTAGAAGAGATAGGAATAAATAAAGACAAGTATGTGCTATATTTTCATAGTCATAGTGTCATTAACATGGCGAAAAACCCAACATTTCACTCAGAAACCAAATAGATTGACCTAAGGTATCATTGGATCTAGCATGTGTTGGAGGAAGTACAATTATCCTTGGAAAATATCTATACAAATAAGAACCATGCTGATATGCTCACTAAGCTTCTACCAAGAAATAAACATGACATATGTAGAGGGATGGTAAGACTCGATCTTACTTGATTTATGATTTTTATTTGGCTTCAAGTGGGAGACTGTTACACGTGAAGCCATAATAAAGACATTGGCATTGTCTTATGCCAAAAGTTACTTATGACTTCGCCATCACTGCCACACCGACCCCAAACCTACCACACCGCCCATTGATTTCTAGATTTTCAATGTTTAGTCATGTATTACACATGAGAGAATTGGAGAATTCTAGAGCTTCCCTCATCTATAAATTTGTATTCTCTCCTCTGCTTGAGAAATCTAAGCCAAGGCTTCTCTTGTAATATGATGTGTGATTTCATCCTCCATTGATAATGTATTATGTCGTCCATTGATAATGTATTGATCTATCTCTGAAATTTTCATGTCTTCTATTTTGTCTATGGTCATCTAAGCTCCACTAAATTCATCACAATGACCTCCAAAATTGTAAAATATGAGAATATTGAGACATGAAGATAAATATGAGAACACAGAAACATGAAGATAGGTAGGTATTTGTTTAGGAATACTCTAATTTTGTGTTCAAAAAACATTGACATAAGGTTTATCTTTGGACTGGATTTATTAGCATTATCAAAGGGTTTATCTTTGGACTGGATTTGCTTTGCATGTAGAGGATAAATAAATTTACTCGTTAATCATCTTTGGTGACTAAACAAATTAGATGAACAAAATCCACATGCTAGTCTTGAATATGGAAACAAGAATTAAATCGTTTGTTTCACGAAGTAAGTGGGGACAAAGGTCGTAATCGCCAATTTAAGGGTGAAGCATATCATCCTAAGAATAAGCTAATTGGGATGTGTTAATTTTAATTTTGATGTACATTTTAGGAGTATTTTAGAATTTGATAAAATGGAAAAAAATAATAAACTAATTAAAATTTATTAATTTTAATTTCAAAATAAATTTTAATTTCAATTTCAATGTAGATTTTAAGAGTATTTTAAAAATTGATTAAAAACCAAAATTAATTATTTAACCTTGTTTTGATCGTATTCGAAAATATGTATGAAATGTGCCAAGATATATGAAACCTAACCTACGACTTCCTCTGTACATGACACTCTGTGCTCTTTGTTTTTTCTTCCAGAAATTTCCTTCCACTCTCTGGTTCTTGTTTTTTCTTCAGAATTTTACCACGCTAGTTTATTTAGTAGCTACTACCATGGCCTATTGTACGTCACACTTTTAGTAAATATTTCACGTTGTCAATCTCCATAAGCATTTCTTGGTATATTCGTGAGCGCTAGTTTAAGATGACCCGAAACATCTAGAACAATAAAGGAAAATATTATCCCAATGTCATATTGGGAAAATTAGTTAACAATAGGAAAACTAGTCACACCAAGGGATTAGTATACCTAAGGGATTCGTATTAGGGTTTTTATTGCTACATTTATAATATTGTGTTTAATATTGGGTTTATCATATTAAGGTTTAATATTAGTTTTATAATAATATTGTGTTTAATATTGAGTTTAACCTTAATATTAGTTTTATAATAATAGGGTTTTTAATAATAGGTTTATAATATTAATATTATCATTTATAATATTAATCTTGTAATTGATAATCTTTTTCATAAGGTTTGCCATATTAATGCTAGGGAAAGTAATATTAATCTCAATCTTTATAATATTTGGCTTAATATTAGGGTTTAATATTGTGGCATTGGGATGGTACATAAATATTTCGAATGTCGCAGTGTGACAAGCATCATCGTTATGCGATATGCAGATTAGAGGTCATTGTCACAATGAGACATTACATTGCAATTTCTTCAATGTCACATTGCGACATTGAGTAAATTACATTTTAATATTTTGCTTTATAATATTGGGTTTAGGGTTTATTTTGGTTTATAATATTTGGTTTAGGGTTTATAATATTAGTCTTAATATTTTTAATATGTTAGCTTGACAATATATATCCTAGGTTTTATAATCCCCTCAGTTTAGAACATAATTCCTAGGGTATATTATTATTCCCTTGGGTTTAAAATATAAATCCTAAGGGTTTATAATATTAATGTTTATATTGTTGGGTTTCATAATATTAGAATTTATAATATTTGGTATAATATTAGTGATTAATATTGTGACTTTGAAATGGTATGGAAATATATCCAATCTCATAGTGTGATAAGCATTGTCATTTTGAAACAAGTAGTGTGAAAATCAATGTCACAATGACACATTACATGACAATTTATTCAATGTCGCATATGACATTAAATAAATTAGTGGTTTAATATTCTTGTTTATAATATTGGGCTTATAATTTAGGGTTCTTAGGGTATATAATATAAAATCAATGGTTTATAATATTAGTCATAACATTTATAATATTAATCATACAATTTGCAATATTTATCATAGGGTTTATAATATATATCGTGGGAATTATAACGTTAATCTTAATGTTTAAAATGTCACGTTTTATAATGTTAGGGTTTATAATATTTGGTTTAATGTTGTGACATTATAATGGTATGGAAATCTATGCAATGTCATAGTGCGAAAAACACCATCGCTATGCAACAACCATTGACATAATGATACATTATATTGCAATTATTTTCAATGTTGCATTATGACATTAAAATATTTAGGGTTTGATATTCTAGTTTACAATATTAGGTTTAGAGTGTAGGGTTTATTCTCATTTCTAATGTTGGGCTTAGGGTTTATAAATTTAGGGTTTATGATATTAATCCTAGGGTATATAATTCGTTGGGTTTATGAGATATATCTTAGGATTTACCAGTATTCCCTTGGGTTTCTTAATCCTTTGGGTTTATTAATAATCCCCTAGGTTTATGATATTAATATCTTGGATTTATTAATATCATTTTGATTTATAATATTAATTAATGCGTTTGTTAACCCCAAGGGTTTATAATATTATTCCGTTGGGTTGATCAATACTTTAGGTTTATAATATTAATACCTAGTATTTATAGCATTAATACCTTGGTTTTATCATACTAATCCCTAGGGTCTATAGTATCACTTGGGTTTATAAGACTAATCACGTGGATTTATTAACATCCCTTGTCTTTATAATATTAAATTATTTGTTTTATTAACGACAAGTTCTTATAATATTAATGTCTTTGGTTTATTAATCCCTTGAGTTTATAATATTAATTCCTTGTGTTTATAATATTATTGTGTTTGTCTCATTATGCCATTGGGTTTATAATATTAATGCATTGGGTTTATTGATCCCTTGGGTTCATAATATTGATATCTTAAGTTTATTAATTCCTTGGGTTTATAATATTAATCTCTTGGGTTTACCAATCCCTTAGGTTTATAATATTAACTCCAAGGGTTTATATAATTACTTCCTTGAGATATTAAGATCAATCCCAAGGGTTTATGATATTAACCTCTTCCATTTTTTGACCCAAGGGGGATGTATTAGAGTTTCTAATAATGTGTTTATAATATTGGAGTTTATAATATTACGTTTAATAATATTATTATTTAATATTACATTTATAATAATGAGATTTTTAATATTGGTTTATAATAATAATCTTATGATTTATAATACTAATCATATAATTAATAATATTTTTCGTAAGGCTTATCATATCAATTCTATGGATTAAATAATAATTTGAAGGTTCAAAATGTTTGGTTTTATAATATTAGATTTTATAATATTTTGTTTAATATTATGATGTTGGAAAGGTACAAAAATTTGTCCAATGTCGGAGTGTGACATGCATCGTTTCTATATGAAAAACAATGCAAAAATCATTGTCACAATGATACATTACATTTCAATATATTCAATGTCGGATTGTGAAATTGAATAAATTAGGGTTTCAGATTATGCTTTATAATATTGAGTTTAGTCTTTATTCTCATTTTTAATACTTGGTTTAGGGTTTATAATCTCAAGGTTCATAATTGTAGGGTTTATAATATTAATCTTGGATTTTATAATCCCTTCGGTTTATAACATGAATCTTAGGGTTTAATATTAATACCTTGGGTTTGTAATATAGTTTATAATATTAATCCCCTGGGTTTATTTTATTAATAATACTTTGGATTTATAGAATTAATCGTGAACCATGCCACTTGGGTTAAGTTCCTTTGACTTCTTGGGTTTATAATATTAATCCCAAGGGTTTATAATATCAATCCATTTGCTTTATATTATTAGTAATCCCTTAGGTTAATCCATTACAATAATAATGAGTTTTTAATGTCAAGTAATGTATTATATTTTAGTTAAATATATAGTCTATATATAGTTAGTATTATCAATAGTAATCGATTGTTTCACACACAAAATGGGGAAAGAGGTTGAGATAGCAAGGATGAAGCAAATCATATTAAAAAATAATAAGTTAATTGGAATGTGTTAATTACAATGAAATTTTTATTGTATATTTTAAAAGTATTTTAGAATTTGGTAAAAGAAACAAAATTAATTGTTTATCTTGGTTTTCTCACTATTTAGAATTATTCATGGAAGGTACAATATGACCCGCACTAAACTACATCTCAATCTATACATCACACTCTCTGCTGGTTTTTTTACTCATAAATTCTTTACTCTCGCAATAGGCATCCCCCTATTGAAATTACCCACTTTAATCACTTTTCTAATTAATCTTTTTTACTTCATAGTTTAAGTTGATAGAGTCATATTTTTTTATCTAATAGTTTAAATTGGTAAATGGCAGTATATTTTCATTTCCACCACCCTATCAATGAATATAGTTAAAAGTTATAATTTCCTTACATATTTAAACGATATTTAAAATATTTTTTTACTCCATTATAATTATCATTTTACAAATATTTTTTTACTAAATTACAATTATCATTTTACTATACCTTTTATTTATCACCACCATGAAAGAAAAATAATGACAATAATAAAGATTAAAGAAAAATCGAATTAGAAATGAGAAATACATTGAAAAGCGGTTCTCATTACATAAAACATGTGCCTCTTATCTTGAAGCATGCCTTACCGTTTAAATAATTCCATGTTGTGGCAGCTTATGGTTGAACTATTGTGGTCATTGGTGTAATAGATATAATATTTGGGTTTAAATTTTAATGTAATTATAATAGCACATGCTTTTAATGTGAAAGGCCGGTTAGAGCTTTTATATAGATTAAAGACATGAAATTCCTCTCGTTAATAATTAGCATTATGTTTCAACGGTAAGTTTTTGGGGTGTAATTTGCAAGATAAGGGTTCAAATCTCATTGAGTATATATATGACCTGTTGTGTCTTGGCTAGAAGAGTAAGTGATCTCATAGCGGACATTTCGGCTCTTGTTGAGGCATAAATTTCCTGCTATTGTGTGGCTTACAGACGGTTGCACGCAGCTTAGGTTTCTAGTAGCAGCCAATTAAATTTGATCCTAGGTCTGTTTAGGATAACTACCACTAATTACTGATAATCCTAGATTTAAAAAAAAAAAATAATTAACATCATATTTGGTGTTACAAAGACTTCCCCTCACATATGTGGGCCATATTGTCTTTTTGCGTTACAAATCATGGCTGCATTCATAACCATGGGGACACTATAGCATTTGGATGCAATGTGTTGCAGTGGAAGCGCTCAAAGCTCATAGTAGAAGGCAAGTAGAGGACTTAAGGGACACACAAGACCACGAAAAAATCTACAATATCCGCACAACAACATTTATTAGACGAGAAACAATCGCTTTTGAGCTACTCTATCAGCTTAATTTATGGTCTACCATAAAGGTGAGAAACACACAAATACCATCGGAATCTTTCATCTTGATTCACTTAGTGAATTATTTTTGTTTCAATAATGCCACCAACGCCGCAAAAAATACTTTGACTTCTGAATAATTTATTTTGTCTTTTTCTTAATGGTATTATTTGAGCTTTATTTTCAGGTTTCGAAGAAAATGAGATAAAGAAGAATGCCTTTTGACCACTATAATCAATTTCACCATTTGTTGAGTTGTATTTGAAATGAATATAGTTTGTTTTCTTTCCCCTAGTTAAATATATAGTTTTTTCATTTTCCCAAAACCTTTTTCATTTGGTAAAATATATAAAAAAAAATCAATCCATGACTAATGTGTGAGGATGAGGGATGTGAATCTGGATAGGCTACAGGACAAAATAACATGCACAAGAGGTAATGTGTGAGGATGAGGGATGTGAATATGGAGGTAATGTGTGAGGATGAGGGATGTGAATCTGGATAGGCTAACAGGAGAAAATAACATGCACAAGAGGGAATGGAAACTTGGTCCAAATAACATGCACAAGAGGCAATGGCGACTTGGTCCAAATAACATGCATGAGAGAGAATGGATACTTGGCCCAAATAGCACAGGAATGCTGCCATGGGAGACCTACGTCTCATTAATTACCATTTCTTTTAATTGTAAGGGGTAATTTCCATATTTTGTAATACCCTACAACGAGTATTTCCCATATGATCTTTCACTCTACATATATTTTTTCTTCTACCATAGATTTTTTACCATACCGTCAATAATTTTTGGCATTAGGCTTTTGAAAATGGTTTTTCTATTCACCATGTTTACAATGGTATAATTTTTATCGACTATTTTAAAATACCTTATAATTTTAGAATGAAATTTAACTTTTTAAACTATGTTTATAATGGTATAATTGTTATTAACTATTTGAAAATCCTTTACCATTATAAAATGATTTTGTTTTTTAAACTATCTATACAATTGTATAATAGCTATTAGATATTTTAAAATATTTTATATTTTTATGTTATATAATTCTCATTGAATAGAGTTGAGTACAAAACTAAATATCTTTTCATAACTTACACTTAATTTAAAAAACAAATGAATACAATTGATATTGGTACACAATTAAATAAATTTTCAAAACATGCCATTATTTGCATTTAAAAAATAAATAAATGAATAAACTTGATATAAATATAAATTTTCATACATATATAACTCAGGTAAGTATTATTAAGATATATACAAATGGTCATGCAAAATCTATTTTTACCATAATTTATTTTAACAATTATTTTGGATTTCTCAATATTTATATTTTTCAATATTTCAATGAAATATTTTTATTTTTATTTTAAACTCATGAAAATTTCTCCCTTTAAATTATAAAACTTTCGTAATAAACCATTTTCCTTCTATTTAGCTTATCAAATCATTTTGCTTTAGTGTAGCTAGTGATTAGGTACTAAATTTGATTAGGTATTGAAATAATAATGTCAACATTGATTTAAAAAAGTTGAGTTATTAATATATTTTATAAAATATAAATTATTCAAATAACTTAATTCCATATCAAATTCTCTATCAATTTTCTTTAAATACGAGTTGACATGAAAATTTCATAATAACTTAATTCTACTTCATATTCTCTATCAATTTTATTTAAATATGAGTTCACATGAAAATTGGTAATCCACAAGAAGAAGCCTCCAAAATTAATATTTAGATATCTTTGAGGTTTTTATAATTAAGAAAAAATATATAAAAAATTATAAATTTTTAATTTTTAACCAATATGCTCTAATATAAAAAAAATGGTTAATAAATTTACATCAAATGATTGGATAAAATCTTTTTGATTCTTCTCCTTTAAATTTTAGATATTTAAATTTAAGGCTCCAAAATTAATATTTAGATATCTTTGATGTTCTAATTATTTTTTTTCCCTTGGACAAATCGTAATTTTTATTAATAATAGAAAATTACATACTGTAGATGCATTTTGCATATGTTGTATGAGTGGTTGTTGAGTGTCAACAAAGAGAGTATCAAAAATGTGGATCTATGTTCTTTGCATATGGAAAATAATGCTTTTGTAGTGTTCAAAATAAAGATAAAAAATTATCCATGCAGGGAGTATTTATATTGGTCATGTATGTACATCTGATAACTTAATACAAGTACTATAAACAAGTAAATAAAATGGCTCCTTCAGAGCCAGTTATGCAGTAAAATCCATGTATGGACGATGATAGTGATGGTAGTGTACACTGTCCCTCTGCTCCAGGATCAGCCATGAGCCACGAGGCCGGTTCGCCGCTTCCTAGGAAAGTTGGTCGATAGTTTGGTTCCTTTCCCTGTAGATATGGTGACAAACAAAGTGGTCAAAGTGTGTAATGAGTATATGAGCTTCTTCTGGAATGGACCTCAGAGAGTATGTAGTGCAGATTGATTTATTGTTTATTCAATTGCATACAATTTTTGAATCCCCAAAAATTTGGATGTTCTTGCAATTTTTTTCAAGAGAAAAATGTATGAGATGTTTTAGAGTGAGCAGCTCGGTGAAGTTGTTGGTTCCCCTTCCCAGACCCATTTGTATTTTATAAAAATGAGAGTCTGTAAGGTATAGTAATATACCCACCCCTGCACCCATCTTTTTATGGTGAGCCATCAAAGTATGCCCAGGGTTGTTCCCTATTTATGTTCTCAGGGACAATGTTCCTAGGGGGAGGTATTTTATCATCTTCCGGGAGGGAGTTGTAGTTAGCCAACAAGTCGGAAATGATGGATGGCCAATGTGGGATGATATCATGAAAGATGCAGCAGTTATGAGAATCCAAATTGCCTAGCAAGTGAGAACGTGGCAATTACTTGCTTTGTTTGAGGTTGCAGTGGACCACCATGCGGTCCATGCATGAAGTGCAGTCCTACCCTGCCATGAGCATTGGGAGTTGATGGTCAAGAGGGTGGAGTTCTAGAGGTCTAGAATAATTGAAAAAGTGAGAAAAAGATGATCAATAGTTTCAAAACTATTTTTATAGAGACAACACCACAATTGTCCTTCAAGAGCTCTTCTATTCAGATTGTCTCCCATGGGTGACTTATTTCTCAGAAAAATCCACATGAATAATCTAGTTTGGGGGGTTGCCTTTAATTTCCAAAGGTGCTTCCACCATAGATATACCATCGGGGGTTGATGGTCAGCAATAATACAGATGTATACCTATTTAGGGGAGTATAAGACATTATTTGCGTGAGCCCAGATAATTTCATCTTCCCCTTCAGTGACTCTGGTGTTCAATTCTGTGAGTGCTACTATATACTGATTCCAATGGTTGTGCCAGGTCGGAGGGATCCTCTGAGCAGATTTCCATGCATGTTGGAATATAGTGGTGTGTTCCTGGTCTGCTATGTGACTGATAAGAGAGATGCTAGAATTGCTGAGATGAAGCAAAAGATCTTGTGGAAGTCTATGAGCATTACCGCAACCAATCCAAGGGTCAATTCTAGGGTATACTGATGTAATTGATTGGATTTTCCATGTGATACCATCACGTATAATTGGCATGGATTTTATCACATATTTCCATATGATCGAGATTCTAGTCTTATTCCAACTTGGTGGTCAGATCTAATCCATCAAGTTGAGGGTGGATATGTAACTCAAAAAATTTACTCTAGTCCATAAGCTGCTAGATGTAATCAGGTGCCATCCAAGTTTGGTTGCCAACACAGCTGAGAAATCATCTAGCCTTTCGATTCCCCATCCTCCCCATTTCTTAGGTAGGGCGAGAGATTCCCATTTGGCCAAGAAAAACTTCTCCCAGCTTGTTTTCCTTTCCAAATGAACCGCAGTAAAGGTTTTGTATTCTTGTTAGAATGCCCCAAGGGATCCATGCTAGTGACATCTAATATACTGTGGTAGCTTCAAGTACCTCTTTTATGAGAACAAGTCGACCTGCTCTTGGGAGGTATTTATGATGCCAAACGTGGAGTCTTTTTTCAAGATTGGAGATTAACCAAGTCCAATCATCTATTTTGTATCCAATTGGTTTTAGTCTGTACCCTAAGTACCTGAGTCCATCCTCCATTTGTAGTAGAGTGAAGGGAAATCTATGTAATGAAAACTAAATCTCATGTGGTGAGCATCTCGATGCTATGAGCATGGACTTGGAGTTATTGATTTCCATACCTGTGGCAGTTCTGAATAATGCCATGGTGTTCTATAGGTGTGTCATGTCCCCAATGCCATGGTTGAAAAAAATCATTACATCATCTACAAGAAGTAAGTGAGTCATAATGCATCTGTCAACAATCCTTATTCCTTGTAGTCTACCCAAGTTGTGCTCTTCCCTTATTAGTCCATTGATCCCCTCCATAATAAGCAGAAACAGTAACAAGGACAAAGGACATCCCTGTCTAAGTCCTCTTTGTGAGTGGAAAAATGGTGATGCTAATCCATTTATGAGTACATTGAAAGATATGTTGGTTATGCAGCACATAATCCATTCAATAAAGTCTATGGGAAAGTCGAGGTGTGTTAGGAGCATTCGGATGTATAATAAGCTAGCACGATAAAATGCTTTGGACAGATATACCTTGAGGATCATATCTTTTAGTTTCTTTATCTGGAGGGAGTGCATCACTTCTTAAGCGGTTCCAACAACTTCATGTATTTTTCGATCCTGGAGGAATGCGAATTGTTCTGAGGAAATATGGGATGAAGGCAATTTGCAATCATCTTCACAATGATTTTATAAACACAATTTTAGAGGGAGATGGGGCAAAAGTCATCAAATGAATCGTGATTATCCGATTTTGGGATGAGGGAAATGAAAGTGGAGTTGAAGGTCTCGTACATTCTCCCAGAGATTCGACAATATTCATTAACCTTGAGCAGGTCAACCCCCAAAAGTTCAAAGAAGGCAATATAGAAGTCCACCGACCATCCATCTGGTCCAGGGCTCTTGTCGTGCTTGAACCATTTCAGAGTAGCCTCAAGCTCGCGCATAGTGACCTCCTTGTTGAGTTCCATTACATCCTCCTGATCCACGAATTGAGGTAAGAGTTGTGCCACTCTCATGAATTTAGCCAACGTAGCATTGGGGGTGCTTTATATAGCTACTTGAAATGGGATGTGGCCATGGTAGCTAATTGTTGGAAAGTGTTTACTCGGATCCCCTGCTCATTTGTCAGATGCCAGATGGTATTGATGGCTTTATGCCCATTTGCATATTTGTGGAAGAATTTAGTATTATCATCTCCTTCAAGAAGCCAAATGGCTCTACTTCTCATCCTCCAAGTTTCTTCCTTGTCCGTTAATATTTTTCTTCTCTATGCTACTAAGGTTGATAGTTTCTCCTCCTTCTCAGGCGTTGAATGACCCCACCCTTGCTCCTCTTCCATAGTAACTATCTCCACCTCAGTGCCCCTTAGGGATTGGTGATCCCTCAGTATTTTGTTGTGTGCCCAATTTTTTGATAATCTTTTCAGCTCTCTAAGGTTATGAGAAAAACCCTAAACTCTATTCCCATAAGCGGCAAGAGGGTGTGTCCTCCAGTAATCTGTTACTATATTTATATAGGTTGCATCATTCAACCATGATGAGCTGAACTTGAAAGGATATTTTGGCTTATTTAGGCCACCTATTATATTGAGTAATAACAGGGAGTCATCTTAGATACCCCCCCAATCCAACCCACTATCTGAAGTTATAGTCCATGCTCAACAAACACTCTTTAGTAAGAAAGCAATCTAGTCTTATAGCAAGCCTCTCTTTCCCGGTTCTTTTGTTCCTCCATGTAGGTTGAATTCTTGCAGATGGGATGTCAATGACACTATGGTCCTCCAAGATGTTCTCAAAGAAAGTAGATAGAGGGCCGATCTGGGCATGGTCACCCCAGGATTCATAGTATCCCATTGAGAAATTTATGTCTCCTCCAAGTATTAGATTATCCACTTGCAATAGATTAGTATTTAGAAGGTGATCCCAAAATTTTCCACGATTTTGAAATGTCCCATAAACATTGAGGATTCTGATGTCAAAGCCAAGTTTAGATGAAATGGCTCTACTTCTCATCCTCCAAGTTTCTTCCTTGTCCTTTAATATTTTTCTTCTCTATGCTACTAAGGTTGATAGTTTCTCCTCCTTCTCAGGCATTGAATGACCCCACCCTTTCTCCTCTTCCATAGTAACTATCTCCACTTCAGTGCCCCTTAGGGATTGGTGACCCCTCAGTATTTTTTTGTGTGCCCAAATTTTTGATAATCTTTTCAGCTCTCTAAGGTTATGAGAAAAACCCTAAACTATATTCCCATAGGCGGCAAGAGGGTGTGTCCTCCAGTAATCTGTTACCATATTTATATAGGTTGCATCATTCAACCATGATGAGCTGAACTTGAAAGGAGATTTTAGCTTATTTAGGTCACCTCTTATATTGAGGAATAACAGGGAGTCGTCTTAGATACCCCCCAATCCAACCCACTATCTGAAGTTATAGTCCATGCTCAACAATCGCTCTTTGGTAAGAAAGAAATCTAGTCTTATAGCAAGCCTCTCTTTCCCGGTTCTTTTGTTCCTCCATGTAGGTTGAATTCTTGCAGATGGGATGGCAATGACACTATGGTCCTCCAAGAAGTTCTCAAAGAAGGTAGATAGAGGGCCGATCTGGGCATGGTCACCCAAGGATTCATAGTATCCCATTGATAAATTTATGTCTCCTCCAAGTATTAGATTATCCACTTGCAATAGATTAGTATTTAGAAGGTGATCCCAAAATTTTCCATGATTTTGAAATGTCCCATAAACATTGAGGAGTCCGATGTCAAAGCCAAGTTTAGATGAGTAAATTTCTTCCCCGATGTGTCTGAAAACTCCCCAAATATTACATAGTCTGATAGTCCTAGAATTGATGCCCAAAGAAATGCCATCAGATCATCCATTAACATCGAGGTCATGGAACGTCTAACCAGGTAACATGGATTATAGAAGGTGTGTGATGACCTCGACTAGGCCCAAAGTTTCCTGAAGGAGAATGACCTCTTCCATTTAGTACTCAAAAGCCTACGAAGAGCTAGTTTTTTTCACAACTAGCTAACCTTCTGTAGTTAAAGGAGAGAAGCTTCATGGAGGAGATGACACCAGGGAGTTTTGTGCTCTAAGAACCTAGCCAATAGTGAGTTGTCTACTTGAGACAACCTCCCCCCTTGCCTGTTGCTTTGCTTTGGATAAGAAGGAGGTTTTGCCTCGAGGAGGTTTCGGTGGGATGGTAGGAGTTACCATGCCAATGCCAATGGTACCAGGGGGTTATGATTTGGAGAGTGAGTGGAGGGGGTAGCTATCGGTGAGAGACACTTGGTCTTAGTCCAAGGAGTAGACAAATGGGGTTAGATCCGGAAAGGATGTGGGGGTGCAGGAGAAGGTGGGTGGAGGAGGTTGTAGGTAACATGCCAAAGATTTGAGGAGAGGAGGGGAAAAGGTGATGCCCTGATGATCAACAGCAGATGATGCAATAAAACATGAGGCATTAGAGAAGTTCAAAGTACAGGGGGTTGATATGGGCATATTCGAAGTAAGTGTAGCTGCCGTAGCCACCCTAGCCCTGGTCAAAGGTGGAGAGGGAGGTCAATAGGGAGATTTTCCACGCTTCTTTAGTGTTCCCTTGACTGTTGCTACCACTGCCACCTCTATGGATGTATGGTGCTCACGTTCTGTGTTAACCTTGGAGGGAATCATATTTCCCTTGTCCACCACCTTGTTGCATCGTCTGCATCTAAAAGGAACCCCTTCATAATCGAGGATTAGAACCCGTAAGAAGTGTCTCGATAGTAGAGTAATATGCTCCTGCAACCCATCCATGGTGTCAAGATAGACAAGTATCCTCACATATGCCATGATTCTTGTGGTTAGATATTATTTATCATGCTCCAAGTAGGTTCCTAGGGTGTTTCCAATGCGCTTGAAGATATCCTCCTACCAAAAATGCATGGGTAGTCGAGGTAATCTTACCTATAGTGGTCTCGTGCCAAGTTGTTCTCTCTCAAGATCAAACGAAGGATCCCATCGACAGAGAAGAATGGGGACCTGTTCAATGTGCTAGAAGGATGATAGGACCCAATTGGTATGTTCGGATCTGAAAAAATGTTGGGAAAACCATCCCCGGATGAAAGTTTGCACAAAGGGGAGATATGCCATGTGTTGGCCCCATATTTCCACTGTCTACTATTTAAGCCTCACCACAGTATAGCTTTTGCCACGAACCCTACGAACCAAGACTCTGTCAGTAGTAGCCATGGTTTGACCCCACTCTATGTCTTCTCCCAGTCGGAGTGCAACATCCTAAGATCTAGGCTTGACGCACTTTTGTTTCTTCCCTGACCTCTGACCCTTATCGTTGCAATCTGCATGTGTGCCATAGTGAAGAGGCTTCTGATTAGGGTTAGGTGTATTCAGTCCAGGTCCAGTAGGGTTTGCTCCCAGATTTGGGGGGAGTGCTGTATAGCAGCTAGAGAGGGGAGTAGAATGGGAGGTAGTAGGAGGAGGGACCGAGGGTTCACTAGAATCAGATGATGAGGGAAAATGTGAGCCAGTAGACAGAATATGAGGTGGGTAACCCAAGGAGCCCGTGGTGTGGTCAAGACCTATTCAACGGGCCAAAAAATGTAGGGAAGTTGACAAAGGGGAAAGAGTAGCGAAAACGAGCCACGAGGGGGGTCCTCTGGTAGGGTAACAACAAGACAAAAGGGGCTCGAAATCGATGGTAGATGGGCAATAACATCTGATAGTTTGCTACTGAGGGGAAACATTTCATTCGAGCAAATGGTGTGGCTTTTCCAGATGGAGACATCAGCAAGAGGGTTTCAGAATAGTCAACCACATCCAACTCCATTACTTCCTATTGAGAGTGACGCGCCAGCTACCACCAGGAGTAGTACATATGTTGATAATATCAGAACCGAGCTGTGGAGAAAAGAAACAAGGGAGTCACGACTAGGTCACGGGATAATAGGGTAGCTACATGGACCAAACGGGATTTTGAGTGATGGCTTAAGAGGTAAACAACTTCAGGTTCCATTCAGGTCGTTACGGTGAAAGGGCAACCTCCGTCAGGGCAGGTTCTGCAGCTAGCCCTTGCCTGTATCAGGCATCGTCCATCTAGGGTTCCCCATCTCTTCAGCTCCTTGATTCATGTAGGTTCATTTATTAAAACTTAAGGTGAAAATATCTTCGAATGCATCGAGGTTCTAATGATAAAATGATGGAGAAAAATATATAGAAAAAATTGTAAATTTTTTATTTTTAACCAATAGACTTTAATATAAAAAATGGCTAATAAATTTACATCAAATGATTAGATAAATTTTGTATGATTCTTCTCATTTAAATTTTAGACATTTAGGTTTAAAGTTTGTAATTTGATAGATTTAAATTATAAAAAACTAACTAGGTTAATTTAAATTCCCCAAATTGAAAATAAAGTAATTATGAATTACTCTTAAATAAATATATACTGTAAACTTTTATTTCGACTCAAAAAAATAATAACACATTAAATTTACCTTAAAAAGGAAATTGGTCATTCAGCGTCGACAACGCATGTTACTATATTGAGATAACTAAAGTTATGTTATAATTACTTTAAAATGGAAATCACTCATTATTGATATTGAAGGCCTTTATCCCAACGGTGATATAATTATAATTTAAATGATGCAATTGTTAACTTTTATTTAGCCGTGAATAATATGAAATACTATATTATATGATTTTCATTTTTCAAATCATGTTTCCCGTTAATAGGCAACTGATAAAAATAATTAGTATATTTTATTGATTTTCCAAAGTCGTTCAACTTTATTTCAAAATGAATAATTTTGAAATAATATTATAGTAATATTGTATTTATAATATTATCGTTGAGTTTAATATTGATTTTTAAAATATAAATTTATATATAGATAGTGATGATGATAATGATGATTAATGTCTGTTAAAACTAATATAATCTATTGTATTTTAAAAAAGAAGTGAATAATTGATATTATTTCTGCTTTTATTTTTTTGATAAAAAGGAGGGAAAGAAGCATTTTGAGGTCACTGTAGCTCTCTTGACTGAACAAGTCAAGGAGGTTGGTAGTGGGGAAAATGTTATGGAAATCAAAAGAGATATAAGAAAGGGTTGGAGAATCCAAGAGACACTTCTTTTCATCTTCGCCTCTCTTAGTATCACAAAGGAGACATACTCTTTCGTCCCATGGAATATTGAGAATATACCAATCTCTAGTTTCACTCCAGAGCTCATGAGAATTAGTTCTAATCCTTCCAATATTCATTCGCTTCTTAGAACTAGTTAATAGAAAAAGATAATTTTGGTTAGCAACGGTGGGGTTGATTACCTCCTTATGGTATCTTAACTTTATTTTCCCCTCTAACTCCTTCTCACTCCACATATTATCCTTAAATTTGGCAGTACTGATGTTATTAATATTATCCTTCTTCCACAAGAGGATTTCTTCCCTCCTCTCCCAATGGTTGAGCCAAGATTTGGCATCCTTATCCCACCCTCGCTTGAGTTGAAGGTGGTTTTGACTAAAGTTAGAAGCAATTTTTTGGAGCCTCTTGGCTTCCATATTGTACAAATTTTTCTTATAGTCGCAAATTCAATGAGAGAAATAATAGCTGCAATCAAAAGAATAAGATATAGAGTATTACCTTTAAAAA
>APFE030673599.1:15937-49264 GCA_000404065.3 Pinus taeda | reverse complement strand
AAGCCAACTATTAGAATCTATTTTCTAAAGCAAAATAATGTGAGGTATAATCTCCTTTTCTATATATATTCACTGGGAATTTACTTATCCATACCTATTCAAAATTGGTTGTTGAAATATATACATATATATTATAATTATAAATTGAAATGTAGTATCAAAACCATTTTTAATAATTATACATATAATTAGTGAATGTGTATATAATTTTTTATGGTCAAAACATGTCTGCCATTAACAAACACCAACATAACCATAGTGATATCATAGTGAACTACAAACAAATCATAGTCAAAATATGGTCAAGAATAGTCAAATCTTCATCAAGTTGTGGGTTATCATGGTTGAACATCAAAATCCATCATTGTAATTGTAACTATAGGGATATCATTCAGAACTATAGGCAAACCATAGTCAAACTACGGCTAAGCATAGTAAAACCGGATCAAGTTGTAGTGACTATAGTCAATCATATCCAACTATGGCTCAATGTAGTGAAATCATAGTCAAACAATAGTCTAACCACATTCAAGTATGGTCAATAGTAATCAAACCATATTCAAAACACAGTCAACCATAGTGTAACTATATTCAAATCATATTCAATGATGTTTAACAATAGCCACACATGACCAACCATAGTCTAACCACAATCAATCATTGTCAACTATAATGAACATGGTTGACTTTGGTTAAATATAATTGAAAATAGTTAACTATGGTCAACATGGTTAACCATTGTCAATCATTGTTTACTCTATGCAACATGGTTGATCATTTTCTACCATCGTTAGTCATGGTCAATCATGGTTACCATAATGAACATTTCAAAGGCTTTGTCAACCTATGGTGAACATGGCGAACCATGGTTAATATGGTCAAACATTATGTGAACTTGTTATGAAGATAAATTCATTGGCATTATGATGAGAAAATATAGCATCACATTTTGACAAATCAACTAATGTGATTAATAGCATAGTCTACATCAGAATAGGGCTTCTAGAATTTTCATTTTTTAAAATATGAGAAATGAATCTTTAAAATCCAAGGTAAACCCTTTCTCAAAATGGCCAACCATTGTTAATATGGTAAAACATGGTCAATATAGGCCACCATGGTAAAGCATGGACAACCATAATGTGTCATAGAAATCTATGGTCAACAATGGGAAAATGAGGCAAATCGTGTTCACCAATGGTGAACTGAGTGAAGTAGTCTCACAAATGTTGGAATATGACAAACATTGTCGCATTGTTCAAGCCATATATAGAACATCACAAGGTGAAAAAGATTTTCACATAGTCAAAATCATTGTCGCATTGTTACATTACACTGCAATTTATCTCAATCACATTTACTAATGTGGTCATGCTATGGTTCAGTTCATTTAGGTTTATAATAAAATGGTTTTTAATATTTGAGTATAGTATTAGGGTTTATAATATTAATTCAATTAATTCCTTGTATTTAGACATAATCCCAAGGGATTAACATAATACTCGGTTTATAATATTAGGGTTTATAATATTGTCTTTCATGTTATATTGGGAAAATTAGTCAACAATGGGAAAACTAGTCAAGCCAAGGGATTAGTAAATCTATGGGATTAGTATTAAGGTTTCTAGAATTGAATTTATAATATTGTGTTTATAATATTAAGGATTAGTTTTATAATAATGGGTTTCCAATATTTGGTTTTTAATTTTAATCTTATCATTTATAATATTAATCCTACAATTTATAATAATTTTTGTAAAGTTTTTCATATAAGAGGTAGGGATTATAATATTAATATCAAGGTTTATAACATTTGGTTTTATAACATTAAGGTTTATAATAGTTGGCTTAATATTAGTGCTTAATATTGTGGCATTGCAATGGTACGTAAATATTTCTAATGTCA
Source organism: Pinus taeda (assembly GCA_000404065.3). Taxonomy (NCBI): domain Eukaryota; kingdom Viridiplantae; phylum Streptophyta; class Pinopsida; order Pinales; family Pinaceae; genus Pinus; species Pinus taeda. Next base: position 47,358 of record APFE030673599.1, on the reverse strand, counting down.
TAGTGTGACAAAAATCATCATTATGCGACATGTAGATTACAAATCATTGTCACAATGGCACATTACAATGCAATTTGTTCAATTTCACATTGTGACATTCACTAAATTAGAGTTTGATATTTTTCTTTATAATATTGCGTTTAGGGTTTATTTTGGTTTATTTTGGTTTATAAGATTTGGTTTAGGCCTTATAATCTCATGGTTTATAATCATAGGGTTTATAATATTATTCTTAGAATTTTTAATCCATTGGCATGACAATACAAATTTTAGGTTTTATAATCCCGCCACTTTATAGCATAATTCCTAGGGTTTAATGTTATTCCCCTCAGTTTATAATATAAATCGTAGGGGTTTATAATATTAATATTTATAATGTTGGGTTTCATAATATTAGGGTTTATAATAATTGTTTTGATATTAGGGTTTAATATTGTGACATTGAAATGGTATGGAAATATATCTACTATCATAGTGTGGTAAGTATTGTCATTATGCAACAAGTAGTGTGAAAATTATTGTCACAATGATACATTACATTGAAATTTACTCAATGTTAGATATGAAATTGAACAAATTAGGGTTTAATATTTTTGTGTATAATATTGGGTTTAGGCTTTAGGTTTCTTAGGGTATACAATATAAATGCAATAGTTTTTAATATTAATCTTAACATTTATAATATTAGTCATATATTTTGCAATATTTATCATAGGGTTTATAATATTTATCGTGGCAATTATGACATTAACATTAATTTTTATAATGTCACATTTTATAATGTCAAGGTTTATACTATTTGGTTTTATATTGCGGTTTAATATTGTGATGATAGAATGGTACAAAAGTCAATGCAACATCAGAGTGTGAAAAACATTGTCGTTATGCAACAACCATTGACATAATGATACATTACATTGCAATTTTTTGAATGTCGCAATGTGACATAAAAAAAATTAGGGTTTAATATTCTAGTTTATAATATTAGGTTTAGAGTGTAGGGTTTATCCTAATTTATAATATTGGACTTATGGTTTATGGTATTAATCCTAGGGTATATAATCCCTTGGGTTTATAACATAAATACTAGGATTTAATATTATTCCCTTGGGTTTATTATTCCTTGTAATTTATTAATAATCCCTTGTGTTTATAATATTAATCCCTTGGGTTATTAATATACTTTGGATTTATAATATCTATCAATTGGGTATATAAACCGCAAGTGTTTATAATAATATTCCCCTGGGTTCGTTAATACCTTAGGTTTATAATATTAATACCTATTTTTTATAACATTAACGCCTTGGGTTTATCATATTAATCCCAAGGGTCTCTAATATCCCTTGGGTTTATAATATTAATCACATGGGTTTATTAATATCCCTTGTGTTTATAATATTAATCCATTGGGTTGATTAACCCCAAGTGTTTATAATCTTAATCAATTAGGTCGATTAATCTCTTTGTCACATACCTCTGTAACCCAATATTAACAATTACTGACTAGGCTCCCATCCCCCAACTCAACTTATATTAAATTTATATTCAATAGTCATCACACACATAGTTATTCCATCATCTCATGAACAAAGATTATACATGCAATTATACTGATACACTTAAAAATTTGATAACATCAAGAGCAATGAACCATGAGATAACACAATGAAATTATACTCATAATTTTAAAGATGCAACAACATAAAGAGCAAGGAGCCACATACATAACATTCCAAGCAATTGAAGAAATCCAGATTAGCTGAAGAAAGTCACTTGGAAAACCGAGCACTGCCACCCAACCTAGACTTGACTTCCTCTAGTTTACCTCTGAGCTGAGAGTTCCTACCATGGATCAACTGCCTCTTGTTGATCTCTTCAATGGGTATTTAATACCCTCTTTTGTGATATGGTTTCCATTAGCGACATCCTGCTTTTATGGATCTTTTTATCCATTTCCCTAGGAATTTCCCAGAAAAGCTCACCTTTATCTCCTCAAAGGCTTTTCCTCATAAAAGGTTGCCTTTATCTCCCACAAGGATTTTACATTTTTACTTAACTTACCATCTTTCTCTAGCTAACTAAATTAATGGATGTTTATCTCTAAATCCAGTAATATTTTCTACAATTGGATCTAGAAGTCTTATCGTGAAGGAATTATCCATTCTCATTCACCAATGGGATTTTATTTGACAAGGACCTCATCTCTTGGTGTCTCATTTTCCAAGTGTTTTACATTATCTTTGTTTATTTCAAAATAAAGTATACACTTTCATTGCTACACCTTGGACCTAGATTTTCTTAGCTTAGGTTAACAGAGTGTTACATAAAGGAGAGGGATATTACATACTCCCCCCCTTAAATTTACACCATCCTTAGTGTATTACTACATATTTCAATTTATTTACTTGTTCACAGGTAGTTGTTTCCAAATTTTCAGGTTCCATAGAGTTTCCACTTGAATCATATCTTTCAATACATCACTTACCAAGGATTTCTACCAGCAATCTTTTTCCATTGCTACCTGTACATTTGTTTCAATCAACTTTGTAAGAGATTTTCATATGCATCAAATCAATTTTGTTTGTAAAAGTACTACTACATGAGTAACTATGGGTTAATGCTACCCGCCCTTTAGCTATGTTTCCTCATTTTCATTAAATAATAGGAAGAGATGTATGTTCCTCTAATGCATTTGTGTTCTTGCCAGACACTTGCTTCTTGAAATTTATTTGCATTAGTCAAAACAATTCAAATTACCATACTTGATCAATCAACATGTATAAAAATATCATATCAGGTTAGCTCAACATAACCATCAAAATCATAACCCATATGTACCCATCATAATTTATAATCATATGTCATATGTGTACCAAGTGTGGAAAAAATATTGATTCTTACACTTAGTTTCCAGTACCTTAGTTTCCATCTTTATCTTGCTTCTACATTCTGGATCGGTTTCCACACCAGGAAATCACCCAGTTCCTTCTCCTTAACTATGCGCACCTACACATAGTGTGCAGTACACACATACCACTACATATGTTGTATATCATCATGCACTACAAGCATCCATACCAGTACCATATGTATCGCTTGTACATAGTACCGCATATACAACTTGTACACAATACCAATGTCCATAGCATTAGCTACACAACGTATACCTCTAGGCAAGTCCGAACAAACCGTGCTTGGTTTTTCAAATGGACAATAAGGAATTTCATGGACCTATTCAATTTTTGGAACAAGAGGATAAGTAAATATTTTTTATGTGAAAGTACTCAAGTGCTTTTATTTAGCTAATCCTTTTCATGTATCTTCTGGTTGTAGGAAAATTTGAGCAAAATAGTACCATAAAGGTAAACATGCATACTACAACTTTATCATACCAATGAATTTGATTTTTGCAATTTTATGGGTGACTAGAATGGTTCTTAATAATAATAGAATATGACCTCCACCCAATCATAAAGAAAGTATGGCCTTCAATATTATACTTGAGGTTTAATAACAACTTTTAGCCTTGTCTTCAAGAAAATCACTGTTTGGTACTCAAAAGTACTCTACACATAAACTAGTTATGTCATATGATTTCTCATTTCTCTTTTTAACACTACTTTAAACACCTTGTTTGCCAAGAATAATTCATTGTATGTCCAAAACCAATTCAACACCTCCAATACATGAGTTATAAATCAAGGTTACAACATTCTCCATTCAAAAACCTCCAATTATTTTAGGGATTATGTGTACTAGGGTGTGAACCTAAGTCATTTACATATTTACACCTCACCTTAAACATTAAATCACCCTTGGAGTACAAGAGAGTATAACCTATTCATCCATTATCAAATTAGTTGACACAATACTTGTTATGTTGTCCTATTCAGAACCAGATAACATTATTAATGTAATCTAACATACATACTTCTCCAAGCTTGCTTGAACTGAAATAATGGTACAAAATATGCATTTTCGATTGTATGGTTATAGATTTCAAGATACCCAATCTCTTCGTGCACAACAATCCTGATTACCAATGCCATATAACCATCATCTTCTTAATTTAGCAAAAATTTGTTGCATGATTTGTCTAGAAAATTTCACATGTTCCATTTTACTTCATGCATGCATTATTTTACTACCATCCCAACATCATTTGATTATCATAAGTTCTATTAATGCAAAACCTTTTTGGTTTATCGAAGATTGGTTTATTAATTTGGACCAGTCATATTCCAAATCTAGTGTAAAATTCCTACTAGTCATTAGGTTTCTCTGTATTGCTCTAATGCATCAAGCACCACCATATCTAGTCTGCAAGTATACTTTGTTCAGATAAAGTATAAACACACTAATAATTTTTAACTTATCACTTTCCAGAAGAGGTACATTGGTAAGATCTTTAATCATTCTAATAGAAACATCTATTTGAAAGGTTCTTGTTTGTCAGATAATAACGTAACCCCAACTATATCTGGATGGATATGTACATTAAGGTTGTGGAGTTTGAGGTTGCATAGTTTATGTTGCAAAATTAGAATTTAAGTGAACTATTGAGAATGTGCTCTTAATCTTAATATTGTCTTTCTACTATTAACCGAGAAGCACCATGGCCTACTTTTACACTTCCATTCTTCATTTGTACTTTTGGGTATTAGTCCCATAGACCTACTTATGAAGGTCATAACATTATTAATGTATGATGCCTTTATCGATACAATGAGTTGTATTGCATGTGTGCATTCACTTCACAATTTCGATCCCAATTTTGTCTAGGTTGGAATATAATTCATCTCTCTTAGTTATAATTATTTAGATACTACTTTACTCAAAATAACTTGTGGGTTCCAAGCTATACATATGTAATTAGGTATGCATGTTGCTATTGAATGTATGAATAATGACTTGCTAAGGTTTAGTTTCCTTCAACACTGTATATTTGGAGTATTTTCCACTAAGGAAGAATTAAAGAATTCAACTAGTGGCAACACCACATCCAAAAATGAACTGCATCATTACATGCAGGTGCACCAATGAACACAAAATATTAAATTGAAAGATAATTTTAAAATAAATAGTCTCATACCACATACAAAGGCCTGTCTTTCATGAGTTTAATGGTATGTCATGGGAATTTGATGAACACAATCCTTGAGAATCTTCTCTAGGTTGGAAACCAATTGATGAACCATCATGTTTTGCTACTATTAATAGAACGTTATGAACTCCTTTCAAGTGATGTATATGGATTCCATCTACTTAATTTTTAATTTTTATTGTTTCTCATGTTGGCCATGATCTATGGGAGAAAAACACTTTACCTTTTTATGTATTTTGTTTGTGAGTTACCTTATAAGAATTCACTATTTCCTCCTTCATATGTCATCCTTTCTTAGGGTCTTATATAAAGAATATTATATATATTATATATATTATATATATATATTATTTTATTTATTTATTTATTTATATTTTTTTTTCGCCCTTGAATGGACTATCCTTATCGACATTAGTTGGAATATTATTAATCTATGTCTTTGCATGGCAATCATACAACTCATAATTTTAGTTTTAATATGAATAGAGTAATATGATTAATATATCACTAAAACCCATCATCCCACTTTCGATGTAATGACCATACTTTGCAATTATTACAATTTGTTCATTCATCAAGATTGACTATGAACATCTAAAGGTAGGTCTATCATCTATAAGTATCCTAAACCAATTTTACAGTATTTGTGCCTTATCACCTTAAGGTTTTGGATAAACTTCCACAACATATAATGTAATAAAAAATTTATCCTCACATAATTCCTAACATTCAATAAGTAGGTGCAATTAAAGGTAGCCTTATTATAGTTAAGTATTTGTACTTATTGAAATAATCAACATGTTATTTGTTGTCATTTCTTTGCATCTCTCTTCACTACAATTCAACATTGTAGAGTTATTTATTCCAATATTGTCTTTCAGGGTTTCTCCTCTCCACAATGGTACTATATCTATCCAAATTACTTCAATTTGAGCACTTGTATTGATTCCTCTTGGGCTCCTCCCTTGATATGGCACCTTGTGTGTCACAATTTGTTGTGATTGTAATTAGTGGGATTCATTGGTATATTTAGCACATAATGAAGGTTTTAAATACTAAAGTTGATAACATAATTATAAATATAATATCATAATATTTTACATTTCTTCTTGCTTCTTCCCATCCAAACTTTTCCCATATGGATGAGATAACTTTAACTCTCATACAAATTTTCCCTTTAAGGATGAACTTCATTTAGAAAAACTACCTGATGTACTTAATGTTATATACACTAGTATATACTAGTGTAGTGTGTGCCGGTTATATAGGCACCATATACACAATATACTAGTGTACTTGTTCTTCTGTATCTTTGTCACTTGTGTTCCTGTATTCATACTTATATCACTTCAGCTTTGAGCACATATCATTTCCCCAATTAGAAGTGACACTAACTAATGAAGTATAAAATGACAGGTCGTTCTTTACTTAAAAGATAATCAGTTAAAAAAATTGTACACTATAAAATAATGATGAGGAAAAGTAAACGTAAAATTGGATATCAGTAATAATATCCCTCCATAGAGTAGCCATCAAATTGTAGAACATGAAAGAAATTATGCCAACATTTTTAAAATTGATGAACATTAGAAGAAAATTTTACTAATATTATTTACCATCTTTACAATCATTATAAAAACTTAGAAGCAATCATTATAAAAACTTAGTTATGTTTTCAACGAGGCAAATACATAAATATTTTGTATGCTCAGGGATACATCCTTCTATGTATTGACAGTTTGAAATTTTTATGATATAGAAAGATGAGGAAAAATTCTGAATTTGTCACCAATCACGTTATTAGTTACGGACTCGAAGGAAACATTCTTCTTTCATATGAGACATTTCATTTATGCTCATTAATAATTAATTTATTTCTTCTTGCATCCTCTTTCTTATTTCATGGCGTCGAAACATCAACATTGTATTATGAACATGGAAACATCATAGTTGTATTCTGATATTGGCACCATTTGCATAATTATAATGGAAGGGTCTATATGTATCTTAAATAGATTGTTCTTTTTATATTTATGAAGTAAGTATGCGGTCGTTGGCGAAAGTGACGGTTCCAAACATTCTCTGATGGTACTTGCAACAGAGCATCTGGGCTGCATTAGTGCCAGATTCCAGTGACAGGTGTACCCATTTAGGGTAATAGGACCAAGGTGCCTTTGATTACCAAAATCCAGTTAATATTGGCTTGGGATGAAAAGAATGCCACTATTGGTTACAATACGACTCTTAGGAATTTGAATCAAGCAAACTGATACAGAGGACGAATAATCAACAAAGGCATAATTTTAAAAGAGTGTATATTGTCATTGATTATGTATTGAAGTTGAACCACGTTCGCTTTCTATGTCTTTGGGATGCTTGGCCGGAAGAGCAGAGGCAACACTTTCAAATTAAAAATATGTAATAATTGATGAAAAATCTAACGTCCAGCCAAGAGGAGGAAATATGCCTCTGAAGATATTAAGATATGGTTCGCAGAGCATTTCTGTGTCAACTCGGTATCTCCTTCCCAGTGAAACACACTCTGGTGAAGCACTCGAAAATGATACCTCTCATGCTTCCATGACGTCAATAGATCACATTAATCTAAGAGCTCTTTTAAAACGGTCTTGCCACAAGGATAAGATAGAACCAGTGATCAAATTTGAATGGCGGGTCTTAATTTCATTTAGAAGAGCACACATCTAGGTCGTACTTCTATAATGAAAAGCATAAAAAAAAGCAATTCAATTGACAATAATAAATTATTTTCAAATTTCTTTTTATTTTTTCACAAACAAAAGGATACTACTATGTCAAAGGTTGCATTAGTAAATGAATTACTCTCACACATGTGGTAGAGAAATGTAATTACATAAGATCATATTGTGCAGGCCTTGAACTCAACCACAATTGAACCAACTATAGGGACAAAATCATAGTTGGGAAACTGCATATGAGTATAAAAAATAAACATATATACATAATTACATCTTAATGAAATTGAAATAAAAATAAAAATACGAAGAGACAAAAATACTTATATTAAAAGTATATGGAAGGTCTCATTTATAAAATCAAAAATAAATTTTAGTTTATATAGGAAGTATCAATGTAATTCTAGCTTATAAACTTCAAATTTGACCAAATCACTATTCTATTGTCTATTAAAACTCTTTTGGAAAGTTGAGACTTCCAATATTTACACATCTAAAATTATTGGAACTACAGTCCGTATACTTGGCCGCAAAATTGATCTAAGATAGTTTTTTCTTTCAGTTATAAAACTTTGACAGTTGTGGTCCTCCAGCGTAAGATATCTTGTGCAATATCCTGCAATGATTACATTCAATATGTGTTAGAAAAACTTCACATACAAACTTGAAAAATATGGTTATGCTTTCATTTACAAAAGGAAAATGGTATAAAACTAAAAAAATTCACTTACCAAAATGGTTCATTCAAGTGCTCGATAGAGTAAGACAGTGATGGTAATAAACATTGAAACTTACTAGTTCTTTCAAACTATTTTCATAGTGGAAGAGGTTTTTGAGTTTTCATCTCTTTCCACTCATCATAAATAGCATTCTAATCTACCTCATTTAGAGCATGAGGTGCACTAAGAGAGATAAACATTAACATATCCAATGTTTTTAAAGAAAGCCTTCACCTATCCTCATTTTTTATCTGATTTAATTTTGAAAATCCTCTTTCACAAACTATTGTAATAGCCAAAATAACAAGAATTGCTTGCCATAGCTGCATTAAGCATGGAAATCCTTCAAACTATTCATTTCACCTCCACATAGATCCCATGCTCCAAACATATGCTTTTTTGGGTAAGATTTATACATAGTACATATAAATTCATCCATTTCACCCATACATTTAACGTTTTCCACAACAAGCAAGCCTCCAACACTAAATTTTTCACATAAACATGTCAACCATCTTCTTGTTTGAGAGTCTCTGTCATCCATATCCTCATAATAATTACGAGGATTAAAAAACTTAACTGCATTAAAAATAGGTAAAACTGTGAACCTTGCACTTAGAGAGTCAACCACCTTCATTACAAAAGCCTTTCCTAGCGTAATGCAATCATCTAGTGTCCCTGATCTTTGTGACTTTGGCAAACTCTCAAACCTCAATTCATGTACGTGTATTATACCTGTGCAATCTGCAAACTCAAGAGTTCCTTGTTGTGTTTTATTTAATAAGGATGATGTATGCATTGCACCTACCCCAAATGTGCCTCTTAGAAATCGCTTATGAAGCAAGCTAATAGTGATATCCAAATTTGTTCCAATAGATGTAATGTCAACATGATCCTCTTGAAACTTTTGATTTAGCTTATTTAATTCAATAAGTAAATCTGCAAGTAAGTGGATGCAAAATTGAACTTGAAATATTGTAGCCATCTCATACATTTTTTTCTCCAGTAACTCCCAGTCCCTTAACAAAGCAGGGATGAGCTTAACGAGTCCTTCCATGACTTTTCCTCTAGAAAGCATCTAATATGATGAATTTGTAACACTTCTAGCCTTGTGATTTGAAAAGACTCCATTAGCTCTTTCAATTCTCCATGTATTTTAGTAGATTTCCCTAACCATGAATAGATCTTGTTTGCAAACTTATCAATAGCTTGCAACTCTTCAAAATAAGATGAAGCATCATTAGCTGCTAATGCTTCTCGATGAGCTATACAGTGGATATCTACTAAATAAGGGGCATGTTGACGAAGCTTAGTAGATAAACCTTCACGAATACCCCTCATGGATGATGCTCCATCATATCCAACTCCAACTAACTTTGTCATGGATAAATTCATGTTTGCTAAAAGAGATGTCACAGCATCATACATAGACTGTGATGTTCCATCCCTAATTTGTAGCAATTGTATGAATTTGGTAGCAGATGGACCTCTTCCTTAATTGGTCAAATATGTAATATAAATAATCAAATGTTGCACCATAGTCTGATGAGTGCTTTCATCAACTAAAAGTGAGTAATATGGACTTTGGAAAATCTTATATTTTAATTTTTTCCAATATACCTCCTTAGCAGTTTCTAGAAAGTCTTTTCCAGATGTTGTATTTGTATATGCTGAATATTCATCTGTTAGAGGCATGTGAGGAGTGTTTTTATACCTATTCAAGTCACAAATTGGCTTATATACTTCCAAAGGTAAATCATGTATTGCAAAAAAATACATGTTCTCAATAACTGATATAATTCTCTCTTTCTGAGCATCAACCATCAGTTCTACATGTTTTGTAATTGGAAGAGTACTCTGTTTACTTTCTCCCTCTACAAGTTGCAAAGCAAATTTATGAGCCTTTGATGTTGCATGGATGTTGAAACCACTAACTTGAAGGGTTTTGCTTCCATCTTTATCAAATGGAGTTTCCCTTTTAAATTTTACACACCATGAACATTTTATCCTTTCAACACCATTAAAATATTTTATAGCATAAGCCCATGGAAATCTCAACTTCCATTTGGGCTTGAATGTTCTTTTGTACCTCTTGGATGTTGGTTCCTTTTCAAGAAGTTCTGCACTATCTGATTCATGGTCCTCATCCACATGATCATATACTTCATTTTCAGAAATATGTAGTTGATTAGAACATTGAGAGATACCAAATGCATCGGAAAGTGAAAGTTGTTTCAGATCCTTTTTGGGGCGACCAAGAGGTGGCATTTTATACCTATAATCAACAAAACAAGAAATATAAAAATATAAATTAATATAAAAATACATAATATTATTTGGAAATAAGATAATATACAACAAAATTCATATGAAAACTAATGAAAAGCAACAAATAGATCTCACACACATAGGTCTGTTGATCATTGAAAATTAAAATTAACATTGATCTTCATGGAAGGTTATGCACATTGCTATCACCATAATGAAATTTCTTCTATAACAACGAATATCTCAAATTGTTTTTTAGTAATTGTAATGTAGAAGGCATCATGATTCACAAAGACAACAATCACAAAAAAGGGGATGCACAAAGCACACCAGCAGTTGGCAGTTCGAGTGGGGCAAGTCTATGCAGCATGTGTCATGTACGGATACTTCTTGAGAAGAGTTCACAAACACTTCCAACTAGAGAAGAGAATTAAGATGCTTCCTTTTGTCTCAAATGGAGAAAGTGATTCTCAGCGGTTGAATTACACCCACCCAGAATTAGAAGGTAGAAATTAGCAAGAAAATTCAGTTGTACAAGGTGGTGTGGCTAGATAATAAATAATGAACAAAAATCACACACGATTATCTCCGAACACTGTTAACACCAGATGATTAGGATAACCATGAATATTAACATGCATGGTTCCATGATTGTTATGTATGTTAACAACTACATATGGTTGAGAGTGGATGTGGGCAACTAGAAGTCCAAATTTCAATGCTCAACAACTATACATTTCAATGTTATGGTTCTAATTACATCACACATAAAATTATATACATGCATGTGTGTACATTTCAATGTTATGGTTCTAGTTACATCTCAAATAAAATTACAAACATGAAAGAGTGCGCATTTCAATTGTTTCAAATACTCTTATTGTGTGTTTTGATTTAGAAAAATAAAAACAATAAATGCCTCTATCTCTCTCTCTGAGTTGTTACATGCCTTTATTAGTGGAATATTTTTCTTCATCTATTTATCCTTATTTTATACAGTAAAAAAAATACATTGAACAATGTATCTATGTTTCAAATCATTCCATTGCATCTCAAGCCAAATTGTTATAATGAACATAATATTGACTAGTCAACACATATAAACTTATTATCACATGACATTGTAAAGCCATAACTCATTCTATCTTATTAATTATTATTGTCCTATATGGATTTATACCTTCTTTTTTTTTTTCTTTTTTTTTTTTTTTTTTTTTTTTTTTTTTTTTGTTGGATTTCTCTATATAAATTAACATTATTCATTTCACTATTGCAACATGTGATATTAGACGTCTCTAGGATTAAAATATAGGAAAGATATACTTTGATCAATGCCATTATTGTATAGGGATTTAAACATACTTTGATAATTGAATAATTCCAATTTTTTTATCCTTTCAAAAATGCTTTGTTTATATTTTTGTAAAAATAAATTAAGTGAATGAACAATAATCAATTCACTCATGAGTGTGAGTTTTTTCTAGTTTAATTAAATTTCTTTGTATGTCATGACAAAAAACTTGTGTTTCTACTCTAAAATATAGCATTTTAAATTTCTTTGTTTAATTTAAAAAGATATAAAAAAAATATTTTCTTACTTCTTGATTTATAAAATTGAAATCCATATTACTTTTGGTAAAAAATATGATTGACATATTGAAAAATAAAAAAACAAAAAAAATGTTGTTAAATCTTTTCCACTTACATCTTATTATTATCTCTTTACTCATTATTCTTCTATGTTCATTTCATTAACTAAACTTTTATGTTCAAAATAAGTTATTATGAGAGACAATTGATTGTAAATCACTTTACCCTTAACTTTATTGGCAATGAAATTGATAATATTTCAATTTTTGTTCCCCTTAAATATCTTATATTGTGCTCTTATTAATCAATCTATGTATCACTTTGGTCTAGTTTCATGAATTAGAGTTTGGGATACATAATTCATTTGGGATACAATGTTAATGAAATTGATAATCTTTCAATGTTTGGTCCCTTTAAATCTCTTATATTGCGCTATTATTAAATCAATCAATGTATCGCTTTGGTCCCCGTTCACCAATTAGACTTTGGGATATTATGTTTTAGAGCATACATTCATAGTCAACACAAATGTATGAGCAAAATTAATGACCACTCATTTGAAATTATTATTAACTCTTATAAATTGAATAAATTAAGCTTAATTGCAACTAGGAGAATGAGGTGTTTTTGCATTTAAATTGAATTAACTAAATGTATGAATTATGTGTCTAAATTAAAATGAGTATGGAAATTTTAAAGACCGAAAATTTTCTTCAAATTGAACATGGAAAATTTGAAGGATGGAAAAAAATTTCCAAGTTTAAAAATGTTAGAAAATCTTATTAATCCCCAATATTAAGCTAAAAAATGTTTAGCAATATTTTTGTAAGAATAATAAATTTTTTAATTATTTATAGTCTCTAAATTAGTATAAATTTAGGTGAATCATTTTTGAATAAACATAATTCGCAATTCTTTTTTTTTTTAGAAAACATGGAAATGCTCATGGAACATTGACCCCTATAACTTTCCTTGAAAAACAAAAAAAATCATCTCCCTTTAATTTCAATATTACAATAATAAAAAAAATCATTTGAATACATTAAAAATATATCATAGATTCATCTTAACCTAGTCCAAAATTATATCATAGATTCATCTTAACTTAGTCCAAAATTATCACCAATATATGATTAGGCATTAAGCTAATTCTATAATGTAACAAATATTCATATAAAAATAAATAAAAAAAAAATCACAAAATTAAAAAGCCTCTGTAATTTTTTTAAATAATTAATTTATAACCAATATTTAATAAAACTAAAATTAAAGAAAACATTTACTCTCATTTTTACATATTTTTATTTTAACTTACATTTTTTATTAATTATATATATTAATAACATAGAAATATATATTAAAACATATTTGTAACATTCCATTAAAAAAAATTCACCTAATATAATGTTATTTGTGATGTCTCTTTGTTCTGGTAACTCTCGCTTGTGAAAATTTTATATAATATTTCTGAGTGAAAGGAGATGAATAAACTAATGGGCATATTTTAAACTATGATTTGAACTAAATTTTGTCTCATTATATTGTTACAATCTCAATTTATTAGAACATATTGAAATCACCCCTATTCAGTGATTATGCCAAATGCACGATATAGTCATTGTAAATGGCCAGTTACCAGGACCAACTCTTTTTTAATCAACGGGGACACTGTGGGATTCCGCTATTAACTAGTTTGTCTCTGCTTTCATTTTTTGGACATCCTTTAATTGGAATATGGTGATTCAATCTTTGGTGAAGTTAATTTAATTCAAATTCACCGGGCAGATTTTTGGAGATTCAAATTCTTATATTAATTGCACATTTGAGAAATATTTTATTCAATTCAAAATATTTAGGGTATGAAGGTCTCTATTAGGCAACTGGTTCCTGGCATGATACAGCAAATGCAACATGTCTGTCCCGATTGTAGAGGCTCAAACGAGACAATAAGTGGCAAGGATGAGTGTGGTCAGTGTAAAGGGAACAAAGTTGTTCAAGGCAAGAAAGTACTAGAGGTACATGTCGAGAAGGGACTGCTGCATGGACAGAGGATAGTCTTTCAGGGTGAAGCTGATGAAGCACCGAACACTGTAACTGGGGACCTTGTTTTTGTATTGCAATTGAAAGATCACTCTAAGTTCAAACGAAAGGGTGATGATGAAATGGACCATCCTATTGAATATTGATATTGATGGGGAAATAATATGATATTGATTGATTAAAAATAAGTACATTTTTATTTACAGATCATAGAGAATTTCCTGCTATACCGGTCTCGACTAATTTTGTTACGTTATGACATGCATTTCCTCAACAAAACTGTCAATACTCATCAACCAGAAACTAACTAATTTCTTCAAACTCTACAAGGGACTAAAACAAGATTGATCCCCTTCTCTGTTACTCTTTATTTTGGTTATTGATGGTCTAAGCAGAGACATTCAGTTGGCTAGAGAAAATGGAATAATTGCTAGATGTCGGGTAATAAGAACCACTGGTATTTCATGTCTCATGTTTGTGGATGACCTGTTGTTTTCTAGAAAAATAAAGTAAGCAAACTACAAGCATTCCACAATATACTTTCCAGATTTGGAGTGGCATCTAGAATTATTATGAACAAAGATAAATCTGTTCTCTGATTACTAGTATCTTGCCTCCAAGTCACTAGCACATTTTCTAACACTGATTCAAGTAACTCATTCAAAAATTGGGAATATGGAAACATACCAGGAATTGGGAATCCGCAAACAAATAAAATCCAGTACGTTAGGAAGCCTGTGGAATGCGCTCCTCTCCAAGCATAAATTGTGCTTAAACCTTGTTTGACAGGTGTTTGTTGAATCATGAATCTATGCTCCTCTCCAGCTTAAATCGTTGTCAAACCTTGCTTTGGGCAGCCTTCAGGCACAACCCAATAAAATTACGGACCCAATACATGACCCATATTGACATCTAGTGGCTCTCAATTGAAACTACCAAATGAAATGGTATCAAAGGGTAATTGTGAAATAATAATTAATAAGAACTTGGATAATATGCACAATTAGAAAAAACAACTCAAAAGGAAATTGTTGTTTTTTAAATGGGAGCAACTTAGAAACTGCGAAATGTAATGGTATGAAAAGGTAATTTTGACATAATAAGTAATAATAACTTGCATCATATGGAGAATTAGAAAAAACAACTCAAAAAGAAACTTTTGTTTTCGAAATGGGAGTTTGTCAATGGAATTTAAGTTTTAACATGAAAGAAAATTCCCAAATTTAACATTCTTAAAATTTTAATTTCAGAAAAAATGAAATTTAAAAAAAAGGTTGAAAATTTAACAGCCCTTCTTAAAAAAATTTAAGATATTATTCCAATTTTTTATTAAATGACAAAAATCATATTTGAAATTTTTTTTGACGAGTAAAAATTTCTCCTTAGAAATTTTTTTTGACAAGTAAAAATTTCTTGACGAGTAAAAATTTCTCTTTACTTCTCTGACGTGCCAGAGGCCCTCTGAACGGCTCTGACGTGTTCAATTTTGAATGCTGGATAGAACCCGCATAACCATTATACACGGATTTATTTTTATCAAAATATCTTTATCTATGTGGATAAGGTGAGTAGAAAGTGTGATAAAAAAAGAAATATCAGTCCTGCGGATCTAATTACATGTGGCCCTCGCGCTCTAAATCTACAGCGAAGTTGAAAGATGAAGTTGCGAGTATGATGTCAATGTAATAAACATTATCCAACTTACTCGATCACCTCACAGATGCTTCTAGATCAACGGATAAGGTTGAAAGAGAACAATCATCCTTATAACGATTTTCTCCATCCATCTAGTGGGATAGGTGTGGTTTCTTTAAATCACGTGCTTTTAAATGCTGTGCTAATTCCGAAAACAGTAACTCCATTAAAAAAAAGTTGGAAATATCAATCTGTTGGTAATACCATTCTGTCATTCTGGCCCATCATAGCCTCCCCTGATACGAGTTGATATTATTTGACAGCATTCCAAGTCAATCTATCATAAGCGCTATAGAGGGAAAACATATCTACATAAGTTTTAAAACTTCACCGCATGGAATATTTATGACCATTAGAAACCACAATAGTTATTTACAGAATGCGGTTATATATTCGACATGTTGTTGTTTGGTTGTAACTTCCATAATCCGATTCCATGATTTCCAAATTTTCGATTCATCTAGATATGCTTGCCAACATAAGGCAACACCCGTGAACTATTATGAGCCATCAGCTATGTCCATAATCATAAACCCCTATATGCTAATGTTGTTGTATTTACTCAGGTTTATCTCAGCCAATCGCATTGTAAGATAAGAAATGTCTATGGAACTTTTCATTTTCGAGAATTTTTTTTTTTTTATCGGTTACTTAATCTAGAAAAAGTTCTTTCATGACAAAAAAATGTCACTGCCGTCTTACTCTTCCTAGCTTCTTCGTGAAATTTCTCTAACTTATGCCACCTAATTTCGATGATAAAGCTTACTGACGTTGATATATTTATTAACTGTTTTTGAATTGATGTTGGAGGATTATGTTAAGGAAAATTATAAAGAAGAAATCGATGAAATATTTTTCTTGAGTTCCTTAGGTTTCTACACTTTTGAATTGTATGCTTTCTGCATGGTATGACTTACCATTTATATCACCCAAAAAAACAAAACTTCAACTTGAATTTAAAACTTGATTCTTACAATAAACTAACTATAGTACTTTCAACACAACTGCAACTTTTCTGCATCTGGTGTTGAGCAAATTTCATTTCCCGACGACCGATTGGAAATGGGAAAACACAACATAAGGAAAAGTACAAATCTTGTTGATGCCATTGTTCAGTTGATAAAAAAAAATGTTCCTTGCTATTTCTATCAAAATACAAAATCTTTGTCTTTCACATACCCCCAAGAACACAAATATATATTTCATTTCTAAAGAATTATTATTCTTTAGAATGTTCTCACTCGCAAGGAGTGGTTGGTTGAATAATAAAATAAATAATATATATATATACAATACTATATATATATGATATATAAATATTATAAATATAACATAAAAAATAAAATAATAAATAATATAAAATCAAAAAAAAACAAATAATTCACATGCATTCCAAAAAATAATTTACATAACATATTGGTGAGTATAATTTAGAATCAGCCAATTCTTTTTTAAAGTCAAAGAATGTGGGTGAATACTCTTAATTATAAGAGATAAATCCTTTGATCACAAACCACAGACCAGAGAGACCATTTAACTTGTACCCTTTATGGCACAACGACTAGGCTTAGTTATTCCTTTCTAATTAATTATATAATTATCCGATGGACTATTTATTCCTTTCTAATTAATTATATAATTATCCGATGGACTATTGTTGTTTTTAATTGATCCCTTCATGAAATTGAAAACGCAATTTGTTTGTATGCTTGAAAATAAGTATAAGAAACTTCACTCCTCATCAAAATATCAATCTTTAGTTCTTTCCAAATCCATATTTTCAAACAACCTTAGTTCAAATTTACCTTTGGTTGTAAGTAATCTATATAATATTCACATGCTAAGACTTCAAAGTCCTCCTCCATCTATTTTAAGATTTAATTTCAACCATTACGGTTTTTGGATTATTTTTCTTATAGCAATTTTATAACCAAAACCTTCATTTGTGTAGGACTTTGTTTAGGACCTACACTCACTCATATCTTACAGAGGTGGATTGGCCATTAAGCCTCAATATTTGAACTTAGAGCTCTGATACAACTTGTCACATACCTCCATAACCAAATATTAACAATTACGTACTAGGCTCCCATCCCCCAATTCAACTTCGATTAAATTTATATTCAATAGTTGTCACATGAATAATTATTCCATCATCTCATGACAAAGATTATACATGCAATCATATTCATACACTTAAAAATTCGACAACATCAAGAGTAATGAACCATGAGATAACATAATGCAATTCTACTCATAAGTTTAAGAATGTGACAACATAAAGAGTAAGGAGCCACATACATAACATTCCATGCAATTCAAGAAAACTAGATTAGGTGAAGAAAATCACTTGGAAAACTCAGCACTGCCACCCAACCTAGAACTGACTTCCTCTAGTTCACCCCCAAGACCAGAGTTCTCGCCATCGATCAACTGCCTCATGTTGATCTCTTCAATGGGTATTTATTACCCTCTTTCATGATATGGTTTCCATTAGTGGTATCCCGCTTGTATGTGTATTTTTTATTCATTTTTCTAGGGTTTTTTGAGAAAATCTTGCCTTTATCTCCCGTAAGGCTTTTTTGTTTTTTCTTAACTTAGCATGTTTCTCCAACTAAGTAACTTAATGGATGTTGATCTCCCAATCCATTAAGCTTATTTAGAATTAGATCTAGAAGTCGTATCATGAAAGAATTATCCATTCGAATTCACCAAAGGCATTTTCTTTGGCAAGAACCTCATATCATGGCGTCTCATTTTCCAAGTGTTTTACATTATCATTATTTATTTAAAAATAAAGTATTTACTTTCATTGTTACACCTTGGACCTAGATTTTCTTAGCTTAGGTTAACAAAGTGTTACATACAACAGAGGGGTGTTACACTCTTGGTTTATAATATTAATTATTCGTTGGGTTTATTAATCCCTCGTGTTTATAATATTAATGCCTTTTGTTTATAATATTATGTTATCTGGTTGATTAATCACTTGGGTTTATAATATTAAGGTATTTGGTTTACTGATCCCTTGGGTTCATAATATTAATGTCTTTATTTTATTAATACATTGGGTTTATAATATTAATATCTTAGCTTTAATAATCCCTTGGGTTTATAATATTAATCCCAAAGGTTTATAATATTACTTCCTTAGGATATTAAGATCAATCCCAAGGGTTTATGATATTAACCTCTTGCATTTTTTGACCCAAGGGATTAGTATTAAGGTTTCTAGTAGTAATTTGTTTATAATATTATGTTTAATAAGATTAGGATTTAATATTACGTTTATAATAATGAAATTTTCAATATTAGGTTTATAAGAATAATCTTATCATTTATAATATTAATCATATAATTTATAATATTTTTCACAAGGTTTATCATTTTAGTCCTAGGGATTATAATAATAATCTAAA
This sequence comes from Pinus taeda, assembly GCA_000404065.3. Lineage (NCBI taxonomy): Eukaryota > Viridiplantae > Streptophyta > Pinopsida > Pinales > Pinaceae > Pinus > Pinus taeda. The sequence goes on along the minus strand of APFE030673599.1, from coordinate 27,806 downwards.
GGTTTAAAATGTTTCCTTTTATAATATTAGGGTTTATAATATTTGTTTCAATATTAGGGTTTAATATTGTAATCTTGGAATGATGCACAAATATTTCCAATATCGTAGTGTCACAAGCATCGTTTCTATATGGCAAACAATGGGAAAATTGTTGCCACAATGATAGATTACATTTCAATATATTCAATGTCGGATTGCGAAATTGAATAAATTAGGGTTTAACATTATGCTTTATAATATTGAGTTTAGGGTCTATTCCAGTTTTTAATATTTGCTTCAACGTTTATAATCTCAAGGTTCATAATTGTAGGATTTATAATATTATTCCTAGGATTTATGATCCTTTCAGTTTATACCATGAATCCTAGGGTTTAATATTAATCCCCTGGGTTTGTAATATAATTTATAATATTAATCCCTTGGGTTTATGATATTAATAATCCTTTGGGTTTATAATATTAATCCCAAGGTTAATAATATAATAATCATTTGGGTTTATGATCTTAATAATCCTTTGGGTTTAATATTAATCCCTTGGGTTTGTAATATAATTTATAATATTAATCCCCTGGGTTTATGATATTAATAATCCTTTAGGTTTATAATATTAATCCCAAGGTTTATAATATTAATCCCCCAATTCAACTTCAATTAAATTTATATTCAATAGTCATCACATGAATAATTATTCCACCATCTCATGATAAATATTAGACATGCAATTATACTTGTACACTTAAAAATTAGACAACAACAATAGTAATTTACGTTGAGATAACATCATGCAATTCTACTCATAAGTTTAAATATGTGACAACATAAAGAGTAAGGAGCCACATACATAACATTCCAAGCAATTCAATGAAACTATATTAGATGAAGAAAATCACTTGGAAAACTCAGCACTGCCACCCAACCTAAAACTGACTTCCTCTAGTTCACCCTCGAGCCCAGAGTTCTTGTGATCGATCAACTGCCTCATGTTGATCTCTTCAATGGGTATTGATTACCCTCTTTCATGATATGGTTTCCATTGGAGGTATCTCGCTTTCATGGGTATTTTTTATTCATTTGTCTATGATTTTTCGAGAAAAGAGTGCCTTTATCTCCCACGAGGCTTTTCCTCATAAAATCTTGCCTTTATCTCCTGCAAGGCTTTTCTATTTTTTCTTAGCTTAGCATGTTTCTCCAACTAAGTAACTTAATGGATGTTTATCTCCTAATCCATTAAGCTTATCTAGAATTAGATTTAAAAGTCGTATAATCAAATAATTATCCTTTCCAATTCACTAATGGGATTTTATTTCGCAAGAACCTCATATCTTGGTGTCTCATTTTCCAAGCGTTTTACATTATTATTATTTATTTAAAAATACAATATTTACTTTCATTATTACACCTTGGACCTAACTTTTCTTAGCTCAGGTTAAGAGAGTGTTACATACAATAGAGGGGTGTTACGCTCTTGGTTTATAATATTAATAATCCCTTGGGTTTATTAATCCCTTGAGTTTATAATATTAATGCCTTTTGTTTATAATATTATTTTATTTGGCACATTAATCACTTTGGTTTATAATATTAATCTATTGGGTTTATTGATCCCTTGGGTTCATAATATTAATATATTTGCTTTACTAATACATTGGGTTTATACTATTAACCTCTTAAGTTTACTAATCCCTTGGGTTTATAATATTAATCTCAAGGGTTTATAATATTACTTTCTTAGGATATTAAGATCAATCCCAAGGGTTTACGATATTAACCTCGTGCATTTTTTGAGCCAAGGAATTAGTATTAAGGTTTCTAGTAATAATTTGTTTATAATATTATAGTTTATAATATATGTTTAATAAGATTAGGATTTAATATTACGTTTATAATAATGAAATTTCAATATTAGGTTTATAAGAATATCTTATCATTTATATATTAATCATATAATTTATAATATTTTTCATAAGGTTATCATTTTAATACTAGGGATTATATAATAATCTCAAGGTTTAAAATGTTTTCTTTTATAATATTATGGTTTATAACATTTGTTTTAATATTAGGGTTTAAAATTGTAATCTTGGAATGATGCAAAAATATGTCCAATATGGCAGCGTGACAAGCATCGTTTCTATATGACAAAAAATGGGGAAATTATTGCCACAATGATAGATTACGTTTGAATATATTCAATGTCGGATTGCGAAATTGAATAAATTAGGGTTTAACATTATGCTTTATAATATTGAGTTTAGGGCCTATTCTTGTTTTTAATATTTGGTTCAACGTTTATAATCTCAAGGTTCATAATTGTAGTATTTATAATATTATTCCTAGGTTTTATGATCCTTTCAGTTTAAACCATGAATCGGGTTTAATATTAATCCCTTGGGTTTGTAATATAATTTATAATACTAATCCCCTGGGATTAAGATATTAATAATCCTTTGGGTTTATAATATTAATACCAAGGTTTTATAATATTAAGATTTTTGATTTCATGTTTTATAATGTTGGGGTTATAATATTTGGTTTAATATTAAGGTTTATTATTCTCACATTGGAATGATACAAAAATATATCCAATGTTGCAGTGTTACAAGCATCGTCACTATGTGACAAGGAGTCTAAAAATAACTCTGAAATGATACATCACATTGTAATAAAAACAATGTCGTATTGTGAAATTGAATAAATTAACATTTCATATTTTGGTCTATAATATTGGTTTTAGGGTTTATTTTGATTTAGCATATTTATTTTAAGGTTTATAATCTCAAAATTTATAATTGGAGAGTTTATAATATTAATCCTAGGGTTCTTAGTTCTTTGGATTTACATTTTTGATCCTAGGTTTTATAACAGCTTTTGTTTATACATAAATCCTATGGTTTAATATTATTTCCTTGGGTTTATTAATATGTTGGGTATATAGTATTAATTGCTTGGGTTTATAATATTAGTTTGTTGGGATTATTATTCCTTGGTGTTTATAATATATATTTTTAATAGTAATGAGTATACTCCACTCTGCATAATTTGTAACTTCATAGAACTATTTCATAAATGCAACAAGGGCAATCACACCACTTGAGCGAAGTTCCTTTGACTTATTAAGTTTATTGAGCCCAGAGGCACAAGTATGAAGGAATGTGTAAGTTTTTAAGTCCGTCTATGCCCTTTGAGAAAAAAAAAATGTTCTAAATGGAAAAATAAAGTCTAATATAATTAAAAAAAGATAAATATATGCTAGAGTAATTAAAAATAAAAAAAATGTGTGAATCAAAAATTTAAATCTTATACTTTTAAAAACTATTTCAAAAAGAAATTCAAATAAACTCTTTCAAAATCTATTTTAACTAATTTATAAAGATATCAATTTCATATAAAAAAAGTAATTGTGATGTACCAAGCGAAGACCCATCCGTTGTAACAAGTCCAGCCGAACTGTGAAATATTGTATTCCTGTTGAATCATTAAATGAGAATTCAAGCCGTCAGTCAATCTTGATGGGCAGTCATACACTCCATCCGTAAATTTTTCCACTTTAAAGAATATTTTAGAATGGATGAAAAAGAAAATTTAATTAATCTCGCTAACCGTATAGAGAAACATTCATAAAATGCTCAAATAAATATGGCCAGTGCTAAACTCAGATTCCAATGGCAAGTGATCTTTGTTTCTTCTCCAGGGAACTTCCTCACGCTCTCTGTTTCTTGTTTTTTCTTCGCAAATTTTCCACGTTGCTTTATTTAGTAGCTACTGCCGTCGCTTATTGTACGTCACACTTTATAGCTTATCCTTTTTCTTACTATATCTTTCCACTCCGTCAGTCTGGATAAGCATTTCTCGGGAAATTCGTGATCGCTAGTTTAAGACGACCCGGAACATCTGGAACAATAAAAGGTAAGGGGGGCGTGATCCGCATGTCCAGGAGCGATTAGCGCGCCTTCTTATACGATACCTTCATAAGAATTTCGTGCCGTACACGCTACGCTAAGACCAATGAAATAAGAACCTCATTTCGTGCGGTCTATATATAGAACCTCATCAATGAAATAAGCTGGTGGACGTTGCAATGGCGGCAAGAACAGTAGCAGTTTCGATTTATGTTACAGCAATACTAGCGTTAATGTTTAACGTCTGTCTTCAAGGTAAGGTTACAGGAATCCCTTGACTGCATTGCATCGTATTTTATGCATCGTATATCATAAAGAAATATTTGATTGCTTTGGTAAGTGCAGGAGCTATGGGTGCGACGTTTGTGATCCAGAACCAGTGTTCATACATGGTATGGGCCGCAGGAACTCCCGTAGGCGGCGGTCAAGCGCTGGGGCAGGGCCAATCATGGAGTGTTGACGTGCCCGCTGGAACAAGCGTTTGCAGATTTTGGGGACGTACGGGATGCTCCTTCGATGCCTCTGGTAAAGGAAGCTGCAGCACTGGTGACTGCGGCGGCGTGCTCAGCTGTACACTCTCGGGACAGTCTCCTACAACACTGGTTGAATATACTCTGAATGGGGGCAACAATCAAGATTACTATGACCTCTCTGTAATTGATGGTTTCAATGTCCCTCTCTCCCTAACTCCCTCCGACGGTAGCTGCAAAGCACTGACTTGCAAAATGGACCAGTGCCCAGATGCCTACCTATATCCCAGTGATGGCAGTAAACCCCCCTCTTGCGCTTCTGGTGCTAATTACACCATCATATTCTGCCCTTGATGAGAACATAAAATCCGAATCCATCCCTGCTTATCATATCTATAATAAGAGTATTATAATCATGTTGATTGTAGTATCATATTTATAATACCATCGCGTGCATGGTTGCAAGAAGTGCTATCCTATAAAAACGAAGTCCTTTCCTGTAAAAGCCAGACGCGTTTTACTTGTATTCGTAAATTAGTAATGCTATTTTGGGTATATTAAAGGGTATGTGCATCAATTTGGATATATTTACGTGATCTTAAATGATTTAATAAATAATTATAAATGTTAAAGTAAGGGAAATGATTATATTGATTATATGTTGTTTTTTCATAATTAATTCTTTTATTTTATTTTTAAATTATCATGTCATATATTTTAGATAATAATAATAATTAAGCCGATTTTCAGTTGATATAATTATATTTTTTTATTAATATCATGTTATATTTTTTAAATTGTTATATGTTTTTTAAATCAGTCTAATTGTATGAATTTATTTTTTATTATTATTATATTAAATTTGAAAAATAGCAATAATTTATTGTGAATCATATTTTCAATTAATTATAATTAACATTTTTTTATTAAAAATGTTTTTATAAGTTTATTAGTTAACCAAAATTTATTTTCCATAAACTATTATATCTATAATGATAATCTTATTACATTCACACATAAATTTGATAAAGTAAGAAAACATAACACAATTTAATATAAGAGATTATATTTATAAATTTGAAAAAGTAAGAAAAAATAACACAATTTAGTACAATATATTATATTTATATCTCTAGTTCTTTGTATTAAAAAAGAAAGACTTCGAAACCTTTTGCTCCATATATATAATTTCAAATCAAAATAATATATAATTATATTTATAATGCTAACAATATTATTACATTCAATATAGTAAACAAATATCAATTTCTAAATAGTATACATCTGCATGGTAAAGGAAGATCTATAGGAAAAATAAAAGTTTAATGAGTAAGTTTTCATGGTAATAGAAGAATGAAGGGTGTCTATCTAAGATTTACTCATTTGGATAGTAACTTGAAATGTTGTGTATGTAGGTTGATGAGATTACATGTATCTATGGAAATATCAAGGATGTAATATTTTAAAGTTATCTTATTTTTAGAAATCATGATGCTACATTTACAGAACAATATAAAAAATGTGACAATGTTGTTGGGTTCAGGTCCATGCACAAATCCCTCAGACAACATTGGATCTTTCTTGTTACTATTTTAAGATCTTCTCCTTGACATTTATGGATTTCTCTAGGTTTTTTCCACTAGAATATGTTGGGGATAATGGATTGAGGGATATGCAAATTCAAGCTAGCATATAATTTGGCTTTAGTAGTGCATATATCCCAGTACATTCCTTGCTTGTCTAGACTATCTCTATGTACCTTCTGCCAACTATCCTACTTGAAGGAAACTCTAGTTCTTTCAAATACATGATTCCCTAGGCTTACAACCATTTTGGCCACTTGTGGCATCTATATTTCGTAGTGAAAATCATAATCTTTTAATCTATCAAAATTGTTAGTTGCAGATTCCTTACTCTACCCTTCTCACCCAAACTATCTTCTAGCTTTTGCAATCCTTTTTGGACATTTTGGAATTCATCATACTTTATCTAGAGGTCCAGTTTTAATTCATTTGGGGGGCCCAATTTGTTAGTTGAAAGTGTTAAGAATGTTGTCATTGATGTCAAAGCAGGAGTAGGTGCAACAAATGAAGGATGTTGAGCAGGTGTAGGATGTAGAACAAATGTAGGATCTCAAGTAGGAGCATATGTCAAGAAGGTATAGGATGTTGTCATTGATGTCCTCAATATGCTATTTGTCATGGATGAGATGATCATTCATGAAACCCGAGCTCTAAGGTTTGGTTTCCTTAGATGATTAACACACTCCATTTTCGTTGAAGTTTTCGAAGCAACAAATTAGTGAGCTTGTCTTCATGACCCTTTCCGTTATATTCTCTTCGTCATGGGTCTTCACAGTTTGAAATAAATGTTCAGTCAAAGATGATGCACCCTTTTGTTGCGTAAGTTCCACAAAATCAAAATCGATTGGTTAAATATGATGATGTTGCACGTGATAAAATTAGGAATTTTATAAGCATTTTAAAAAATGTAGAGGAAGTTTCTTCCAAGTGAGTTCAAATTTAAGAGAAGGGATCAATTCAAAATTTTAAATTTTACTTGAATCACGCTCCCTCCAAAACCCCAAATCAACCTACTGCAAAGAGGCCTCCGTAAAACTATATAAGCCTACGCCTATGATCCTTAGGGTATAGAACAATTTGAATTTATTTTGCCCTTTTGATTTTCCTCCAAATCTATTAGGAGATTGAAGAAGTTCAAGTGGTTTCTGGTCTACTAATTTGCTATGTCTTACCTACAGTTTTAGGATTGGCAAGAGAGATTTCAGGCTATGCTTTTTGGGTGTTCTTTTTTATTGTTTCTATTGGATTAGTTGACGGTTAAATTTTGAAACAAATTGTAGATCCATCACTAAGCTTGTTGTCACATTCCAACTCGTAACACCATTTCTTCATGCTATATTAATTTTTATTTTTTTCTAGGATTAAATATGTTGAATGACATTTTCTATCTATTCCTTTGATTAACCTAATACTAACTTTACCTATTCCTTTGAATAACATCTTGTACTAACTTTAGTGGTATAAGATGTCTCATACCTCTTTATATTTATTAAGTTTGACTACGCTTGGGCAATTTCGATTTATTGCTTAATATGGTTACTCATATGGTTCGCCATGCTTTATACCTTACTAATATACTCTAAGTTCCTATGTTTCTACCTCTCAAGAGGTGTGTTTCCTTAACCGAAATCTTATGATACCATTTCCTAAGGTTAAGGCTAATGTTTTGATTGCTCTCTATTGGTGGTAGGTACTAGGATACATTGCCCATATCAATGTGATTAAAATTGGAAACCAACCCTCTCCACCATCCTCTCACACTGCGCCACGTGTCCCAAACCACGTGAGTCCTTTTGTCACTCATCCTAGTTCACATGGGTTGGTACCACTGCCCTACCTCCTCACCTCTACTAAGGGTATTCGACATTTGTGGTCACAATCTTCTGCCAAGAATCTATGGTGGAGGTCTACATAGACGACGCTAATCCCTCAGCCCAACATTCACTCACTAATTGTTGATATTGTATCACTGCAGAGAGGGGAGGTTCTGGCCATTTGGCCTGATGTTTGACAGAATTGCTATGCCCCTATTATGAATACTTGCCTCGACGTGTTGTGGTCTCATCGGAGTAGTGCTAGAGTCATGGGCCTACACCCACATCTCCAACTATGCACAATAATCACTCTTAGAGCGGAAGTATTGCATCACATAATCTTTTATAGATGTTACGAGTTAATAATTATTCTTCCTTGCATTCAAATCAACACTATAATTGGTTGTTCCTTCTTGGGAATTTTCTGTGCGAGTTGGGCTTCAATTTGGGCAGGGTGACACCCAAATCCAGAACCACATCAAGGAGTCACCCTTTACCACCGCGCAAAATCAATAAGCACATTTTTCCCTTGGTGTAGGGCTTAACTAGATCTTTCCCCAATTTCCTCCTCAGCTTTCTAATCTTCTACTGGGTTATACCATTTTTTGTTTTTTGTTTTTCTTATTCATAGGCTGGACCTGCACAATGTTTTGTCTGGCAGCCATTACATACGTAATACTATTCAACTATGGTTTCTTTCTCATTTTCCTATGTACCTTATTCACTATGAGGAGGTTAAAATCTCTAATGTACTTGTTTTGTTGGGGTTTTGGCACAGGTAATGCCATTATTTCCCACATTTCTGGTTCCTGTGTATCGTGGACATAGATGAGGGTTCTCTCACAAAACAATCGTCTCTTTCTAGGTTGGTTACTTTGCTCTCACCTCTTGTGTGACCAACTCACTGCAACCTGGAAAGAACCCTTAAGTTTATTGGAGGAACTTGTACTTGTTTACTCTACAATCCTTATGGAAAGCGTGAAGGTTCCAACCATAGTTCCTCATCCAGGGTTTGAAATCCCTATTAGTTATATTTTTTTCTTATGGCAATGTTTGTAACAATGCCTATGAACAAGGCAATATTTTAATTTTTCCTTCTCAACGATAAACAATGTACATGAATTTTGGGTAGAAATCTCCCTGGTGTCACGTGAAACCTAATATTTGCTTTCTAGTTCATCATCTAACTTTTTTTCACGCATATGCCACTTTGATACAACTTTAATCTCTTGATTACATCTGCTAGTAGGGTTATCCACTACTAGATTAGGTCACTATCTTACATTCTCCTCATCCTCAGAGTTTTAGTTAGGAAGTTGTGGTTTGTTGTGATGCTATGTACACCATTTTAGTCAATGTATGCATAAAATTCGTGTATTGACACGGTAGAGATTTAATTGGTATTATGTTGATGTATCGTGATGCTTAGAATGATATGCCCACAATTTTGCTTTATAATTCTTATCATACAAAATGTCAAACATACTTTTACACAAAGTGTGTTTCTCCAAGAATAGTTCTATCATGATGTAGGTGTATAGATCATTTGGGTACGTTTATATAGAAGGCATACTACTTTCTTACTTAAGGCATGTTTCCCCAGTAAAAACCTTACTGTAATGAAGGAATATTATGAGTTTGGTTATGGTAATACAACATGTGTAAAGCTACTCTACTTAATGCATATTTATCAATAATGTTATATTGATCAAAACATAAGCCATTAGGTTGCTAGATACAAGAGCCTTGCAATGGTAATGTTGTGAAAAGAACATCTATATTCTTATATAGCCAAAAGCTTGATTTTCTATGAAAAATGAATTTGTTATTACTAATAAGAATTTATTTATTTACTTCTAATATTCTAGACGTACTTTATAAACTCATTCATTCATTCTTGAGAAATCCTATAAATCTAGTTAGAGCATCACGATTTCGTAACAATTCTCCTCTAGCTATAGTCTTTTCCAACTTCTATCCTACTTAAATTATTACAGTAACCATGCTATTTTTCAACTCTCCCCTCTCAACTATTCACCTTCAATAATCATACTTTACCTGCTCCGTTATTCAATTCTTTTCAATAGCCAAATTCAGTATTAGTATTTTTTGTGTTGTCTGTATGGGTTTCATCCCAATAGTACTACCCTTGAGGGCGATAAGGCTCACCTAAGCTGCAAACTACACTGGAACAATGTACTAGTTATTAGATATAAAGGTAAAGAGAACTCCACCATATCAATCAATTGTGCTTAACTTTTGGTGTTAAAGAAAGTTTTCCTGATCCTCTAATCCAACCAACTCCACTCCATACTCACACTTGAATAGGTTACCACTCTTTTATACCTCCACCTTTATGCCTACTAGAAACATGTATCATACATTCATGCCATTATTTTATGGAAATTAATCATATGTAATCTACCCCTCTTCTGATTTCAATTATAATCACTCTTCGAGAAATACACAAATTTTCTAAAATATGAGTCATGCATCAAGCAAATCTGTCTCATTCTATATCATAGACATGCATTAAAATATGTTGGAATTATTTTGAACAATTAGTGTCTATGCCTTTATAATTTATGTATTTGATACTAGAGTTAATCATACAACAAATAATGTTGTAATTTTTTTAGACGATATTCATTCATTAAGTAGGTTTTGCACCTATTCTAGAATTTACCAAAATTTTTAGACATTGTAACCAGTTTAGATGCATATTTGCAAGTTATAAAACATAGTAGCAACACTAACAAAATCCAAGGCATTCTAGATATTCATCATGATATTTGCACAAATATGTGATTTATCTTCATATCAACGTGCTAACTATGCATGCATTATACTAGTAGAACTGTGTACTCATTACCTACTTTAAAATTTCACTATCTAAATAAAATGTTTGACTTAGAATCAAAATTTTCTTTTACAGAAGCAAAAGGAAATAAATTTACTCATTAATAACCTCTAACCAGTGGTAGATTTGGAAATTATGACCTTTACCACACTGATCCTCCCGACTATGGACCAAACTCTGATCCTGCTGAGCTCGGATGACTTACCAGTCTCAGTGACCTCTAATGAGTCTGCATAATGTCCTTTTTAATATTAATCTTTCTACAAACTTTTCCTTGGTAGTGTGCTGCTATCGGGGGATCTGTTACCCCTTTAGCTTAGCCTTTTCTTTAGTTTTTCCCTAAAAGCTTGCCTTTATCCCGTTATCGTGCTTTTCTAAGTATTTATCCCCAACTGAGTATATATATATTTTATTTGTTTAGGAATACTTTTTTTTTTTTTATATTCAAATATGATTTGCCTCAGGTTTAGGCAAGCATATTTTACTCCAGCGTTTCCAGCTTCACAATTTCCAAATATATTCAAAAAATTATTTATTTATTTAATTATATCACTATATTTTATGATGATTTTATCACCATTTTCACACATACTAATAATAATCACACATTAAAATATAGTTGTTTTTACAATAACAGGGACCTTACATCCCCCCACTTAAAAATAACACCGACCTTGATGTTTATCAGCTTTTTGTTGGGTTGTGTTATATTCTTTCCATGACTAACCCACGTAGTGAACTAGGGGTTTAGAGGGGGGCCGGAGCCACCCCTTCATTGCGCTGATTGTGCTCTGGTGGAAAATCAGATAGAGAAGAAGATAAAGGTGCTGAGGACAAATAATGGTGGATAATTTTGCAACAAGGAATTTGAAGAATTCTATAAGAAGTGTGGTATAGCACAGCATAAGACTACTCCATATACACCTCAGCAAAATGGAGTCGCAGAAAGAATGAACAAGAATTTGATGGAAAGGGCAAGAAGCATGCTCAGTGGTGTCGGGTTAGGACAAGAATTCTGGGTAGAGGCGATGGATATTGCATGTTACCTGGTCAACAGGTCACCTCCATCACCGTTGGAGGATAAGACTCCACAAGAAGTATGGAATGGTAAGAAACACTCTCTTTCACATCTGAGGGTATTTGGATGTGATGCATATCTACATGTTCCAAAGGAAAAACAAACCAAGTTGGATAGTAAATCTGAAAAGTGCATCTTTATTGGGTATAAGGATGGTTTAAAGGG
>APFE030673599.1:0-14911 GCA_000404065.3 Pinus taeda | reverse complement strand
GTGCACAAAAATGAGGCTTGGGATCTGGTGGAGTTGTCGGCTGGAAGGAAACCCATTGGCAGCAAATGGGTGTTCAAGAAGAAGACAAATGCAGAAGGGAAGGTGGAGAAATACAAAGCTCGGTTGGTAGCAAAAGGTTATTCCCAGCTGCCGGGAATTGATTTTTGGTGATATTTTTTCTCCTGTTGCCAAGGTAACTTCTATTAGATTACTTTTATCTGTTGCTACTTCTTTTGATTTTGAGGTAGAACAGATGGATGTGAAGATTAAAAATTCCTTCATGGGATTTGGAAGAGGGATGTTACATGAAGGGCAACCTGAAGGCTTTGCGGTGAAGGGTAAGAAAGAACTAGTATGCAAGTTAAAGAAGTCTCTGTATGGGTTAAAACAGTCACAAGGATGTGGTATCAGAAATTTGATACATTTATACGGGGACTTGGCTTCACCAGAAGCAAAGCAGATCATTGTGTGTATTTTAAATTAATTGGTGACCGTGTTATTTATCTGGTCTTGTATGTGGATGATATGTTGTTGGTTGGAAATGACAAAGGAATTATCTAGGATTTGAAGACCCAATTGTCCTCCAAATTCGGCATGAAAGATCTCGGTGCTGCAAACTATATTTTGGGCATGGAAAAAATTAAAAGAGATCGGGCAAAGAGGAAGCTCTGGTTAAACCAGATGAAGTATGTCGAGACAATACTGCAGAGGTTTAATATGCAGGATAGTAAACCGGTGAAGGTTCCTATTCCTGTAGGTGTGAGGTTATCTGCTGAACAGTGTCCCAAGACACAAGAAGAGGAAGAGGACATGTCCCGTGTTCCATATGCAAGTGCAATCGGTAGCTTGATGTATGCAATGGTCTATACTAGACCAGACATTGCACATGCAGTGGGAGTATTTAGCAGGTTTATGTCAAAACCAGGGAAGGAGCACTGGACAGCAGTAAAGCGGGTTTTCAAGTATTTGCGTGGCACTAGTAATTATGGTTTGTGCTACCAAGGAAGACCAGGATTGGACAGAGTGTTGGATACTCATGGCTTTGTTGATACAGACTGGGCTAGAGATCTGGATGAGAGAAGAGCTACAAGTGGGTATGTGTTTAACCTATTTGGAGGTGCAGTCAGTTGGATGAGTAAGAAACAATTTGTAGTGGCACTATCAAATACAGAGGCAGAATACATGGCAGTCACTCATTTAAGAAAGGAAGCAGTTTGGCTGCAGAGATTGTGTTCAAGTATGGGGTTAGTACAGGGAGCTATCAGGATAGACTATGACAGCCAAAGTGCAATTTTCTTGGCGGAGAACCCTGCTTATCATTCAAAGACAAAGCACATTGATGTTCAATATCATCTTGTGAGGGATATGATAGAAGACAGAAAGGTGTTGCTGGTAAAGGTGGACACTTTGAAGAATACTGCAGATGCATTAACAAAATCTGTGAGCTCTGAGAAGTTTTCTTGGTGTATAGAAACAATGGGTGTTTCAGAGCTCGAAAAATGACTAAGCTCTCCTGTGTCCCCCTGTGGAAAGAAAACAACAAGTGGGAGATTGTTGGGTTGTGTTATATTCTTTCCATTACTAACCCACGTAGTGAACCAGGGGGTTAGAGGGGGGGCGGAGCCCCCCCTTCGTTGCGTCGAATGCACAGGGGGGGGAGGCGGCAGCCCCCCTTGTCTAGGGGGTTTGAGGGGGGCGGGTAGCCCCCCTCTATGGTGTCCGGGGCAGCGCCCTAGGATTTTTTTTTTTTGGACCCTATATTAGGTTGGGCGAACCTACCTATGGTTTTCGGTCCATGGTTTTGGACGCGATGGTTTTCGGTCCATGGTATTGGATGCTTCGACATGGATAAATATGTATTGTAACATTGAAAGGAATATAATGAAAAATCAAGCTGATAGTCTTGGTTTTGGGATCCAGTGGGAAATCTCTGTGTATACGTGTTTTATGTGTTATGCTCTTGCATTGTTTATTTTTTCTGTGATTTAGAATTCGTATGTAGGTAATTTCTGTACGAGGTTAAAACCTACACTTTTAATCTTTAATGGAATAGTTATGGGTACACTTCCTTCATAACATATTCTCATTCCCGAGTTGTCTTTTCAAGTGTAAACTTCATCCACTGCACCTTACCCTGAGCGATGACTTGATTTTGAAGCATGGTTTCCTTCCGCTCTAAAATGCAGAGTGGCTCGGGTAGGAAATCTCCTTCGGGTTTGTGGAGCACTTGGAAGGTATGCTTTTGACAAACAATCTAGTGGTTTTTCAATAATAATTCTAACCTTTTCTGCATTATGAGTTCAAAGAAGATAAAGGGATTTGATAAAATGTGGGAAAATAGACAGAGGAAGCTCAAGTGCTAATAATTGACGTTTTCTATGCAGGAAGACGTGGAAACAAGGGATAGTCGACCAAAAGCAAGAAGCAAAGGGAAAATAACTGCTGTCCCTCCAGCAGGGAACCAGATGCGGACAAGATCAAGCAAAATTAGAGCCGAATAGCCCAGGGAAAGAATGCAGGATACCGAGTCAGAGAACGCAAGAAGGAAAAGAGAAGAATTGAACGATTAGCGAATCCCTCAAGATCTTTGATCCTGAGGGATCTCTGCTTTAACTTATCTTTTGATTATCTAGATACCTCCGTCATTTCTGTTATATAAAGGCACCACGCCATTGAGCAAAGGGATGGTTGTTTTTATGATTCTAAGTTTCAGCACAAATTGCGATCATTGAGTCTCGCTGAGACCTGACTTTGTTATACTTTTGTTGATGCGATTAATATAGAAGACTTGGTGTTCATTTCGTCTCTGCATCTGGAGTAACTTAAGGCAGTGTACCATTGGCAGCTAAGTGCCCGGCTCCGAAGGACACTTGCTTTTGTATTATTATACGATGATTTGTGTGTGGTTTGTTTATTCCTGTTATTTAAGTAATCTGATACATCTTTTATGTGATATACTATTCTCCATTATAATTGATATCTGAATGATTTCTTTATCTCATGTCTCTGCACTGTACAATTGGATCTATTCGAATTGCATCTTCGACTATCTCTGTAGCAGAATGTTGGGATGAAGGTTATTGTTATTAGATCCATGTGAAATAGTATTTGTGAGACTTGAAAGCAATATTACTTCGTTCAGAAACGCAGTCATATCATTCATTATTCTCAGATTGCTATAGTAGTATAGAACATGTACATACGGATGAGGATTGTTGTTCCATAATTCAGTGAGGATTGTTGTTCCATTTGATTACTGCTGTTCCATTTGATTACTATTGTTCCATTTTATTACTGCTGTTCCATTTGATTATTGCTGTTCCATTTTATTACTGTTGTTCCATTCGATTACGGCTGTTCCATTTTACTGTTGTTCCATTTATTGCTGTTCCATTTCCATATTGCTGTTCCATTTTACTTTCCACCGTTTTATTTACCTGCCTTTGTTATTTTTGGTGTGAGAGAAGGCCTAAGGCTGTAGTGAGCCTCAGCAAGACGCTGCTTAGCTCCCAGACCTATAAGTCCATGCTCTAATTTCCTTTCTTCATCAGTTTCTAAAGGGATGGGTTATTGCTTCCGTACCCTTGACTGATCAACTGCCTTGTGTGATTCTATCTTTTGGGTTAGTTTAGTTACAGCTTAGCATCTGTTTCCTTTCGAATCATTAGAACACTGTACTACTGAGCATTACTCGGCCAAATAGCCTCAGATTGAGTTACTTCTTGCAATAACAAAACGTTCCCGGATTGAATTATTAATGTGGGATAATTAGAGGTGTGAGAGACCCTAGTTATAGCTCTAAATTTTGGCGCCGTTGCCGGGGAGGAGTAAATAGCCATTTTCCCTTTACAGAGTAGTGCGCAAATCCGCTAGGGGGGAGTTGGATTTTAAAAACGAAAGGTAAGAACCTGCGTAAGGAGCATGTAAAAGCCCTGCTCCACCATCCGCTCTCTTAGCAGAATTGCTGGTTGATAGGATTTAGTAGTTTTTAGAGTGCATGACTAAGCAGAAAAAGCTAGAAAAGAATATCAAACCCCCAGCCAAACCTGAAAAAGCCAAAGGACCGGTGACCCTTGGCCAAACAACCTTTATAGACGAAATCTACAAGAAAACTCAATCTCATCCGTCAGTAGGCCTCATAAAGATTAATTCTAAGCAGCCTACTAGTTCCCTTCAGGCTACAGCATAACCATCTGGAGCCTTTGCTGAGGTACATAGCCAGACTGATGAACAGGACTATCAAGAAATTGAAAATTCTGTGTCAGAAAAGCAAGCAACGGGAGAAGTCAAGGTAGGGCAGAGCCTGTTTAAGTTAAAGCAACAATTATGTTAACATACTACTGAACGTTTTTCCCAGCTAGCTACATTTTTGACTATGCTTTAAATGGAGCACCCCCCAAGGGAGTCATGGGCAGTGTCTAGTCCCAGTGTGGCTGATCAATCACCGAAAGACCAGTAAGCATCATTGGCCCCTTATTACTCTATTTAATTTCACTTTGGTTCGGGTTCCTAAAGAAAGACGACCAGCACTCCAATATTGCAAAGCTACAGGAAGGGAACTTAAGCAACCTTTGTGAAGGAGAAGGGGAAACAGGGGAAATAGAGGAACCAAGGTCTCCTTCTAGGATAATCCAGCTGTTAAACAGCCCAGATAAGGGGAGCACAGCCAGAGTTAATACTGAAGGCACCCCACTCCTTCAGATAGAAATCCCAGATAAGGGAAGTGTCATTAAAATAGCCCCTGCCAAGGCCGTCCCTTCTCAACCTAGGAACACCCTCCTAGAAATTTCGGAAGGTTATTGGCACATATTTGATCCCATGGCGTAGAATCAGCCAAATACCCAAACTTCTACATTGCAATATCCTATTGTAGATTTTGCTGCAAATGCACCCATGAAGGCGATTCCTCTTCAACACATCCCAACGTTTCATGGATTCACATCAGAAGACCCTGATGCATTCTTATTCGAATTCGATGTATTATGTAGAGGGTACGATTACACCATTGACCCCCAGAAATTAAAGTTGTTCCCCTCCACTTTGAAGGGAGCAGCTCTGAGATGGTTTATGGGTTTAGGTGGTGGAGTCATAAACAACTGGGAGCAAATGAAAGAATCCTTTCTCAAGAAATATCAGGATTACTGTAGGTCAAGAGAACTGAAAGATGAAATTTTCCAAATGACGGCTAGACCAAATGAAACTCTAGAGGAATATGTAGAACGCTTCCAGTATAATTTATAGAGATCCCCCTATGCATCATTACCTCTGCCTGATAATGTGTTGAAAACTGCATTAATTAGAGGTATGAAAGAACAGTGGATTGAAACATTGAATATCATGGGAAAATGGGATATTTACCAAGAGAATTTTGCTGATATCATTAATTTATGCATCAGGAGTTCAAGAGGTAGCACAAGGATAAAACCAACAGAATACGAACGGTTTGTTAGAGATAACAAAATATCAACAAAAGGAGTAACACGTGTAGAACTTGGGAATTTATTAGAAAATTTTAAAACTGATATTCTAGGGACATTAACTACACAGCTGGATATTGTGCAGGCTAGGCAAAAGCAGATGGAGGCGGAACAAAATCTGGCAATTTTCTGCCCCCGATGCAAAAGAAAACATAGCCACAAGGAATGTCCACTAGATTCAGTTCAAACATGTGCCATTTGTACAAAAGATCATCTCACCGAAAGCTGCCCCTCACTTCCTGGACTAAAGGCAGTATACAAAGAAGCAGAAGAAGAACCAGAGCCAGCATACTTTGTTAACCAGCATCGCCAATGGCAACCTAGGCAATCAGGTATGTTTTTGGACCCAACCTCTTCTTTTCAGCCTCCACAGTATAATGCTCAGCAATATGGTATGTGGAAAAACCAATCTACACCCCCATTCCCAAACTGGTCATCACAGTCGTTTCCTTCTTCAAACCCATGGATGAATAAGACAGGCCAATTCGGCTGGCCAAATTTTCCTTATACCCCACCGTATTGGCGGAATAATTCATATCCTCCACAATGGATTCCCCCTACTTCACAAGGTTCACCCTGGCAGACAAATTGGCCAAGATCGACATATCAGTCAACATGAACTGTTCCACTCCCTCAACCAACTTTGCCAGCCTTACAACAAAACCCCCAGTCTAATCTGAGACCGCAACTCCCAGCCCAACCCAATCCCATCCTAATAATAGACCAGTCCAATCCCTCCAAATCATAGAAACATCAGAAATCGGACCTGACCTAAGGGAGTGCAATGATCTTCAGTTACGATCTGGACGTATAATAGAAATAGAGGGAGACAAAATAGTTCACATTGAAGATCAGTTACCAATAGAACAACCGCTACAACAAAAAGATGAAAATAAAGACCAGACCCATCAACAAGCAAGTACATCCTCTCCTCCTTTCCCGGAACGATTAGTCATACCACGACCAGTACAATCTCCAGACTTTGACATTCTGGGAGAGTTACAAAATCTGTACATAAATATTCCATTCCTCCAAGCCATACAAGATATTCCTATATACGCAAAAACTATAAAAGAACTGTGCATAAAAAAATCAAGGAGGAATACAACTACTAACCTTAGAGTCCAAGTAGTCGGTACTTTATCCGACCTGTTATCAGGAAAAGAGACACCTATCAAATACGAAGATCCCGGAAACCCAATTGTAACTGTCCAAATCTATGGTCAAACCCTGACTAACGCTTTAGTTGACCTAGGAGCTGCAATCAATATTTTGACAACTTCCACCTGCCAAAAGCTTGGCATCACATCAGTAGAACCTACTTCTACTTTGCTAGAATTGGCAGATCAATCTGTAGTCCGACCAGAAGGTACTCTATACAATGTCATGGTCTCTGTAGACTCCTGGGAATATCCAACTGACTTCCTAATAATTAATCCAAAAACCCGACTAGATGGACATCTGCTAATACTAGGAAGACCTTGGCTTGCTACTATCGATGCCTACATTGGTTGTCGGCAGGGAAACATGACCATAACTAAAGGACCAGACGTTAAAAATCTAGTTCTATATCCTCCAGCACAGCCAAGCCTGCCGATGATCAAAACTAATCACTATCCCGTGTCATATCTTACTAACAATATCAGATCTCCATTGAATGTACAAAAGGCTTTAGATTTTAAGGATCAAACAGAAGATGATGCCATCAACAACTTCATTAGTCAAACTGAATCTAGAACGCACACGCATTTTTTTATGCTAGAAGCAGTGTTTGATAGCGAGCTAGAAGAAGACCCTTTAAAAGATCCACATGACCAAACAATACCAGTGACTGTTGTTGCCAATAGCAAAGTAGTGGAAATTGAACCTGGTAAGACTCTAAATATTAACGCCAACCTTACACCAAATCAAGAAATAAAGCTTGTTAATCTGTTGCAACAATATAAGGGAGCATTTGCGTGGGATTACCCTGACATGAAGGGGATTGATCCTCAATTATGCACCCACCACATCTATATAGAGAAGGATGCAAGACCTGTTCATCAGCCACAAAGAAGACTCAACCCCCATCTAAAAGATATAGTAAAAGATGAACTTCAGAAACTTTTAGATGTTAATTTTATCTACCCCATCTCTGACAGTAAATGGGTCTCTCCCCTAGTGGTGGTACCCAAGAAAAATGGAAAATGGAGGATTTGCGTGGATTACAGGGAGTTAAATAAGGCCACACAGAAGGATCACTTTACCCTCCCATTTATAGATCAAGTATTGGACACTTTGGCAGGAAAGAAATTTTTTTCTTTTCTGGACGGCTTCAACGGATATAACCAAATCCAAATTGCCCCTGAAGACCAGGATAAAACTACCTTTACTTGCCCTTGGGGAACGTTTGCCTATCAAGTACTACCCTTCGGCCTATGTAATTCCCCTGCTACATTCCAAAGGGTTGTTCTCAGCATCTTTGCAGATCTAATAAACGACGGACTTGAGGTGTACATGGATGACTTTACACCATATGGAGATGATTTTGACCCAGTTTTGGATACCCTGGAAAGAGTTCTACAACGTTGTATTGCTACCAGACTTTGCCTGAGCCACGAAAAATGTTACATGATGATGACGGAAGGGCTCATTATAGGGCACTATATTTCAGCAGCTGGCATCCAGGTAGACCCTGCCAAAATTCAGATTCTTTTGCTCATCCCTACCCCCACTACTCAAACAGAGGTATGCAGTTTCCTTGGATTTTCTGGATATTACAGATGATTTATAGAACATTATTCACGTATTGCTGCACCTCTATATGCTCTAACTAGTAATGTTGATTTCTTGTGGACAAAAAACTGTGACCAGGCTTTTAAGGAATTGAAAAAGCTGGTATCAACAGCCCCAGTCCTTCGAAGACCAAACTGGAATTTTCCATTACAAATCTCATCTGATGCCTCGGATACAACAATTGGTGCAGTCCTGGGGCAAGAAGAGGATAAGAAGCCATATGCTATTTACTATATCAGCAAAAAATTATCCTCTGCCGAACTCAATTATACTGTTACTGAAAAGGAATTCCTCGCTGTAGTACATGTTGTTAACAAATTTAGACATTATATTACAAGCTATCCTGTTGTGTTATATACAGATCATTCTGCTATCAAATATTTGGCAAATAAACCTGTTACGAATGCTAGAATAACTAGATGGTTGATCTTATTGCAGGGGTTCGATATCACAATCAAGGATCGACCTGGCAAGGAAAACCCTGTAGCCGATTTTCTCTCACGAATACTGAAATCAATTGAAACAGCAGCGGTAGAAGACTAATTTCCTGATGAACACCTGTTTGTTGTTGCTGTTCGAACACCCTGGTATGCTGATGTCGCCAATTACCTTGCAGTAGGTAAGCTACCAAAACACTTAACCCCTCAGGAACGAAAGCAAATTGTTCAAAAGAGCACTCGATTTTCGTGGATTGGAGGCCATTTGTTCCATACAGGGACAGATATGCAAATCAGGAGGTGTATTCGAGAGGACGAGATCTTCGACATCTTAAAAGCTTGCCATGACGGACCATGCGGGGGACACTTTGCTAAAAAAAGAACAACACATAAAGTATTACAGACAGGATACTATTGGCCTACAATTTTCAAAGATGCAAAAAAATTTGCACAAGCCTGTGACAGCTGCTAGCGAGAAGGAAAACCTGGCCAAGCCGATGAAATGCCTCTGAGACCACAATTGGTTAGTGAGGCATTTGAACAATGGGCTCTTGACTTCGTTGGACCCATTAATCCACCATCAAATCAGAGTACATACATTCTGGTGGCGACTGACTATGTTACTAAATGGGTCGAGGCTGAATCATTGCCTAAGGCTATAGAGGACTCGGTAATACAATTCTTGTTCCATTTGTTTATACGTTATGGACTTCCGAGAGAATTAATCACAGATGGTGGACCACAATTTGTTGGAAATAAATTAGCTGCAACACTTAACAATTATCATGTCCAACATAAGATCACTACCCCATACCATCCGTAGGAAAATGGGCAAGTAGAAAGCAGTAATAAGGTAATAGAATCAATTTTAACAAAAACCATTGCATCGCATAGGCGTGATTGGGCCGCTCGACTACCTGAGGCACTGTGGGCCTATAGAACCACATGGAGAAGTACTACAGGCTATTCGCCTTATCAATTAGTGTTTGGAAAACAACCAATCTTCCCCATAGAATTCGAAATCCAAACCCTACGAACTGCACAGGAAGTCGGCCTAGATCTAAATGAGGCACAAATCAATCGATTACAGCAGATTAATGAATTGGACGAAAACGGGCTCTTTGCATTACAAAATACAGCATTAATTCAACAACAGCGAGCTAAATGGCATGATGCACTTATCAAGAATAAAGTCTTTCATGAAGGAGACTGGGCTCTGTTATACGACTCTCGGTTTCAGGACTTCCCGGGGAAACTCCAGACTCGATGGTTAGGACCATACGAAATCCAGAAGGTACATGACCATGGGACCCTTACCCTGATCACAATTGACGGTTCTGGATATGCATTCAAAGTAAATGGCCACCGAGTTCATCTCTATCGAAAGCCACTCACTCGGGAATCCTTCTGTCAGCAGCTACGACAAGATATTGATATGGAAATTTTAGGAGAGGAAACGAAATCTTCCTCACCTATAACTTAAGGAATTCATTTTTTTCATAACTTGTACATAACATCCTGTATATATTCTCTCTTGATTTTCTGTTTGCATTCTAAGTATTTTTGTTGTTCCACTTGTGTGTTTCTGTTGTTCCTTTTCAAAAAGGAACAACACTGGTGTGTTTTTGCTGTTCCTTTTCAAAAGGAACAACATTTGTGTGTTTTTGTTTTTCCTTTCCAAAAGGAACAACATTTGTGTGTTTTTTGCTGTTCCTTTCCAAAAGGAACATCACTTGTGTGTCTCTGCTGTTCCTTTTCAAAAGGAACAACACTTGTGTGTTTTTGCTGTTCCTTTGCGAAAAGGAACAACACTTGTGTGATTTTGCTGTTCCTTTTCAAAAGGAACAGCATTTGTGTGATTTTGCTATTCCTTTTCAAAAGGAACAGCATTTGCGTGTTTTTGTTGTTCCTTTGTGAAAAAGAACAACACTTGTGTGATTTTACTGTTCCTTTGTGAAAAGGAACATCACTTGTGTGATTTTACTGTTCCTTTTCAAAAGGAACAACATTTGTGTGATTTTGCTGTTCCTTTTCAAAAGGAACAGCATTTGCGTGTTTTTGCTATTCCTTTGCGAAAAGGAACAACACTTGTGTGATTTTTCTGTTCCTTTTCAAAAGGAACAGCACTTGTGTGATTTTGCTGTTCCTTTTCAAAAGGAACATCACTTGCGTGTTTTTGTTGTTCCTTCTCCCAACGAACAACATTTGAGTGTTTTGCTGGTCCTTTTCAAAAGGAACAGCACTTGAGTGTGTCTGTTGTTCCTTTTCAAAAAAGGAACAGCATTTGAGTTTCCTTGTTGTTCCTTTCTCAAAAGGAACAGCATTTGCGATTTTCCATTGTTCCTCTCAAAGAAATGGTATCCTACGAATGGATTCTTCTCTCAGGAATGCCATTGGCATGTTTTTTCCCTTATTGGGATGCTTTGCGCCCATGGTCTCCTCAATCTTTTAGATACAACAATGAATTTATGCGATGAACATAAACCATGATATACCGAAATCAGCACATCATAAATTGCTATTACTATGAAGCCAGTATGTATAAGAGGACAAGAGGAGGGACATTAACTTTTCATCTTCGTTGTCATTGTCTTATTACCGAACCCTGGCTGGTGATCTTTATCATGACGATTTCCTTAAAAATCTTTCTTGATTATTACTTAGGAGTAAGAACAAACGATTTATATATGTCTGTTGGTATCATAAGACTTCTTCCACCATTCCCCGCTCTTAAGGAGTGTGGAACCACCCTTATGTGGAAATAAACAAAAAAGAGAGATGCTCTGCAAAAGAAAACAAAAACAAAATATGAAAATTGTCAAATGCAGGATAGGGGGTCTCACTGAGAGCCAGCCTACCATGATCATAAGGATGGAAGCGAAGTGGCATTCCCATTACGGCCACCACACCAGGGATATGGTCCGAAGGTAAATTAAACAAGCAAACCTTGGAACAGGGGGTCTCACCATGAGCCGGCCTGACCACATTTCGCGCCTACCTTGTGAATGGAATTATGGCTATCTGGTTACCAAGCCAGCATAATGGCCTGCATTTTGACAAAGCACTCTTCAGAATATACACAAAGGATCATGGTTCCGGAGGGTGAAATAAACAACTCTGCCAAGGTTATGAACACCTGTTGGCAACAGAGCTCTGTTAATGGCATAGAAGTCGTAATAGTTACACCAACATGTATGATATTAAATTTTTCTGTCTCTTATATCCTTTGCATAGATCATATGTCACACCCCGATGTATATATCGCATGAATATTTATTACCACCAATCATGGCAACGGAACTGACAATGACCACTGGAGACTTCGTACACTTGACAGACGTCCAATCCCCCGACTCCTCATTATATCACGCAGGCTCTTATATAAAATGTGATCTACCTTTTTGCCTCGATTTCGGCATTTCGTTGTTTTTCTAAAACATGGCATAATTCCATATGTTGTTCTTTATGATTTGACTTCCGACTGGTTGCTGCTCCTCTCTTTGATGGCTGGGGACAGCCTATCAGATCGCGGGGGGGAGGTAACCTCATTACTCCATGGATTACGTGGCTGTACACCATTCGGAAGATAATGTACGAAGGTATGGCATGGTTTAACGGTATGATAATTCTATTTTACAGAAATTGTCGTCCATGATCCTTTTTTTGTTGCATGCTCTGTGTTCTTTTCCAAAAATTGGCGATAATCACCCTCTCTGCGTCTCAAACAACATAGACAGTTGCTGTTCCATTAAGAATTCTGAGTGGAATCATGGGGGGAAAGACAGTCTGAAGTGAACCTCAGGAGTTGACAGTCTCCGCTGCTGCTTGCGAGATCCTGGAAAACGCAGGGTGGTTGAATTACTTCAACCGCCTGCAAGAATCAAACGAAGCAGTAGCGTTGGAATTCCTGCAGAATTTGCAGGAAAACTACTCCGTAGTAGGAGGAAAGCGGATAGTGGTTACGGAGGACATCATCGCAAAAGTCTCAGGATTACCAGCTGCTAGACCCATATGGAAGCTGAAGAAGGAAAGATTGCAAAAAGCTATGGAAATTTTCCAGGACGAAGGCCAAAGCTTGACAGTCAAAGGGAAAGGAGTTCTGCCGGCAACACTTGGGGAACCCTGGACCGAGCTGGCAAAGACAGTGCAAAGTTATATCACCTGCGAAGGAAGAAAAGACGTGGTAAGGCCTCGTCACCTAAAACTTTTGGCTGTTTTAAAAGGAAAATGCTCTGTGAATCTCCCTGCACTTTTAAATTCGCTATTACATGACGCGGCCCGAAGCCTAAGGAAGGCCCAGCATATAGATGCAGTTGTCAGCCACCATGGACTGATCCGGTTGATAGTGAGCCACAGTCTCACTCAACAGCAAAGAACTTGGGAGGAATTGATTGAAATAGTCAAGGGGGGATTGGCTGTACAACCCCCGAAACTTGAACAGTCCTCCAGTACGCCGGAACGTTCCGAAAGATGCAAGGAGCCAGCAGCAGAAAGACATGCTGCTTCAAAATGGAAACAACCCTCCAGTACGCCAGAATGACAAGAAGAACCCAGAGAACCTACTGGCACACCCAACCAACCTGAAAGACGAAGGAAGTCAGCCCGGCTGGCTCGGATACGAGGAAGGCTAGAAAGGATTCAGGGAACCATGGCCCAGCCAATTGAAATCATGGATGAACCTCCAGAACTAGAAGGGGGACTCTCCGAAGGAAATGCCGAGCAATCAGAGGCCGAGACTGACCAGCCGGAAGGAGAAATTGAAAAGGGAGATGAACACTCCGAGGAATAAATGGCCACCGAACAGAGCAACTAAGGAGATGAACACTCGGAGGAAGAAGAGGCCATCGAACAGGGCAATCAGGAAGAAGAAATTGCACAGCCTGGGGGTAGCCCATTGCAGGACCCTCCAGGTGAGGAGGAATTGGCAGCAGTTCTGGCCAACATGGGAGAATATGGCCAGCCCTCCAGCACAGGTGGTGTCCCTGACGGTCCCACAGAAGAAGAATTACCCGAGGAAATGCATGAAGAAGAGGCAGAGGAAGAAAACCTGCCTGGATATGATAATGAAATAGAAGACAACAATCAGGGACAATCTGTCCCCAAGACACCGGAAGACATCCCAGATGAAGAAGGAACGAACTCAAGGGCTAAACCCTCTGCCGAGGCAAAGGAAATTAAGAAGTTAAGAAAGAAACAGCAGAGGTTGCTGGGCACTATAGCCAGACTCCGGCAACAAATTCGAATGTTGAAAGCCAGTCTGAGAATACAGAAGACCGTAAGGAAAAGGAGGAGGACCACAGCAGCAAGAACCCCGAGGACAAGAACCCGTTTTGTTGGCCAAAACCCCATCAAGAGACCTACTGCCGAGGAACAGTCTGTTGTTCCAAATAATAATGAGGAACAGGAAGTTGTTCCAAATGACATGGAGGAACAAACTGTTGTTCCAAATAGCGTGGAGGGACAGACTGCTGTTCCATCTGGCCCTGAAGAACGAAGGGACATTCCAATGGAACAGCAAGAGGCTCCGATGGCAGAAGGACCACAACAACCCTTTATTCACGTTAAGAAAGAAACAGAAAGCAAAGAGGTCCAAACAGAAGCACCACCCTCGAGCGTAATTCAGGTCCTAAACTCCAAGCAACGTAATAGGAAGGTCCAGGTTAAACTTCCAGCCTCTATGGCTTTGTGGAAAAAGGACCCAAAAACCAGAACCCTGCATAAAATGATGAAGGAAGCCCAGCAAGAAGCTGAGCAGTTGCGAGAACAGACAGTCCCCAAGGAAAGATACGAAGAGCTCCAACAACAACTTCGAGACATCAGTCAGTCCGAGAACCAGGCGTTTGAAGGATGGCAGAAGGAGCAAGAAAAGGTTGCTAAGGTAACTCATCGATTAGATAGTGTTGTTAAGCAGATGGACACCGTGTGTTCCTTATATAATGATGTTTTGACTTGTAGGGCCCCTGCTAAAAATTATGCTTTATTTTTGCTTGAACGATATCCGAGATTAAAAATAAAAGCCGTTAGGGCAGGAGCATCTATCCACATCAACACTGTTAATGACTTTATAGACTGTTGTAAGCACTATGGAGTTAAAGTTCAAAGGTTATTATGCGAGTCTTACCTGCACAATCTTGTGCTAGACCAGGAAACTGATTTAAATCCTGGCCCTTTTGTTGGCGATATACAACTCCAAGCCTTTATCTCATTTGGGGTTAATCAGTT
>APFE030673589.1:29185-83071 GCA_000404065.3 Pinus taeda | reverse complement strand
TGTGATTAATGCATAAGCTTTGTTGTTCTTGTTTTCCCAAATGACGAGCTCTTTGTCTGAGGTAGGCTGTACTGGGTCATTGTCTCCTTCTCCGACACATACTCCTTTCCACAACTCATTGAAAATGAGGGTGTGTTTTATCATCCGGGACCATTCAGGATAGTTCTCCTTGCCAGTGAGAACTATTCCCACCATGGATATGATTGAATGCATTCTGTAAAAAAAAAACTTCTTCTGATAGAAAAAATACTTCTGCCAATATACAGTAAAATTGTACTTTTGGTGGTAATGTTTTTTCTACATTTCAAAAGGGCATTTTCTCCATGTACAGTCTTTGTCTTTAATGAAAATATAAAACATAGATCAGCTATGCATTCTCATTAACTCCATAAGGTGGAAGATTGCAGCTACCATATGGACCCTTTAAAAATATCACCCCCATGACTATGCACGATTGTTATGGTAGCTTCAACTCATTACTTAGGGCAACAATCGATTTCATACATTTCAGCAATTTTCTTTCAAAGAATTAACACAGAGTTTCTAGAGTTTACAAGAGAAGGTTCATCAGACATCAATGGAAAAAGGTAGAAGATGTCGTGACAGAGAAAAATGACAGAGAAATCGAAACCATCTCAGCGTTGGAACTAAAATTGGTTTTGAAATATTCAACAGAGGAACCTGATAACCTGCGTGGAGCAGCGTTCTAGTGATGGTGGCAGCAGTGTTCAGGTGACTGTGGCAGCAGCTGCGTAGAGCAGGTTACCAACATTTATGAACACGTAGCATTTTTGAATGGAGAGACAATGCTTTGTATGGAAGGCTATTTTCAATGGAGATCAGAGGAGAAGAGGAGCAGAATAGGGAGTTACAAAGGGCAGAAGAGCTAAAAAAAGGAGTTGGCTCTGATACCATGTGTTGGGATCACGATTGCCATTACACCAAAACCCGCAGGTGTTAGTAAATGGACACATCGCCAAAGTTAACAGATCCTCGAGAGGCGGTTAGTCCATGTCATGAAACACACGGGGAGTGCTAGATTATCCAATGCCCAACAAGAATGATGTTGTATAAAGTGCCAAACTGAAAATATATTAGATCCAAGTGTTGGGCACGACGAATGGATTGGTCTTCTGTGACTGCATCACCTAAGGCGACATCTTTAGCGATTTGGGGGAATAGAGACTTGCAGAACCAATCCACTAATAGATATTATGGGAGGGGAGCTTTGACTAACCTCCGCCTATGTCTCCATTCATGTATATGATCAGAGATGTGGGTGGCGGTGTCCTGACGTAATGAAGTGAGGAGTTATGTCCTAGTTTCATAGTGGATGGGTAGCTAGAAGTGCTTTAAGAATTCCATCGCTAAAGCGCCAAAGGTATTGATTGACGTTCATGGTAACTCAATGTACCACTTGGATGCATTGCCAGTAAGGGTGTGGGGAAAGAGCCGTATTCAAATACTATCATCCACCATGGAGTTAGAAACATACCATAAATGATAGGTGGTGATGTGTGTACTCGAATCCTTGCCTTGTTTCCCTTCGAACTTCGGGATGTCTGTCGGTATTTTATGCGGGATTGGCAGCCAAATTAAGTTGTGATAGATGGGGTCATTTGTAAGTTTGTACAAGTCGGGGATATCAAGTGTTTCCAAGAAAGTAAAGGTGTTTTATGTCCCCGAATCGGAACAAGGTGATGACATATGACTTGAGGATCCTTGCGGTCCTCTCATCATGTTGTTTCCAATATTATGCACAGGTTGCATGGTATGGTAAGTGCCTTGGGGTATGCTATTGTACTGTGAGTTTCCATAGGGGTTGTTAGGCTAGGGGATGGAAGTGACCCCAGGATAAGGAGTGACCCCTTAACTCATTTGAGGTTGGGAGTAGGGTGACCCTATGGATTGATTGGGACCTTGTTGAGGGTTCCTGCTCGCCACATAACTAACCATAGGTCCTTGACTGACATAAGGAGGGTTCATGTCAATCAATGACTGACCATGCAGACCTGAAAATAGAGGGGGAATTGTTACGTTCCTGGCCAATATATTCATATTGGGAACTGTGCCCCCAGATACTTGAATCTGGGGGTTAGAACTATACAATGGATGCCAACCATAGAGTTGGTTGAAGGGACTCGTGCTAACCGTGCTATATTGAGCATTATAAGGAGTGTTATATGTAGCACTTGTCGAAGGTCCAAGGGCTAACACAAAAGGGGCGAAACCTAAAATGTATAGGGTTCCACTTGTGGTGGGTGTCACTATAGGGTTTGAACTTGGGACAAATGGGATACCAGGGTCTGCCAGCAGAGGTGTGGTACTAACTGTCAACTAGGGAAGTGGTGGTGGACCAAAAGTGTCCACAAAATCCCACGACTCATTATTCGTCGATGGGATGGGTGGAAATGTTCCAATGGAAGACCAAGGAGGTACAAATGTAATGGGAACTAAGAGTGGTCCCAATGGATTCATGATCAGAGGATTGTATGGAGGAAGAAATCCTTCAGTAAAGAAATCCTCTGGTAAGCTTGAATCGTGGGATGTCCAAATTGATTATGTGTTAGATCTCGAAGACTGATTTCCCGAAGATGGGGAATCCAGTTCGCTGGGGCATGGTAGATCCTCCATAGTCAGTGGGGGAAGTCCTGACAACCATCTAAATTGACGACGAGGGTCGGATGTAGCCATGGTGGCCGATAATTTTTATCAGTAAATTTTACAGTGATGTTTATTAAAATCTCAGTGATAACACTCTAGCACTTCAAAAAAAAAAATACACTAATCAAATCAATCAACAAGTAGAGGGAAATGACCCTGTCTGATAAGCACCACTCACTGGAGATGAAACCTAATATCACAATGAATAACAGAGAAAGTTGGCCAAATGTACAGTTACGATTACTCTTGAGCTTCGCCTGAATGTCAAATTAAGGGGCCAAGTACTCTCGTGAAGACGAGCACCCTCCCAAAAATTGAAGACAAAGTAGGTTCATCTATGTTAGGTACCAAGGAATCCCACCCCAGTCACCTTGTGTTCGTCCCTAAAAGTGTGACCACAAAGGATACCTCAAAGCACAGACACTACCGGGGGGGGAGATAGTCGCAGATAGTACGTTGTGTGGGCAGGATACCTGAGTCCCCAACTCAGCTCCAATATCCCCAAAGGGATCCCCGATACACAAAATACCCAAAGGAGATGTAAGAAAAGGTGAGCTACCTTCACTTACATTCCGATGTTGTCTCATATTTAGCTCCACTTTTACTGGAGTGGTCCTGGATAGTATGAGTGCAGAAGGATTTCTCTCTTTAATGACATTAGTTTCGATGTATGGTCTTGGGCAATTAACTCACACTGCCTATCCCAAGATCTTAGCCTAAACTAATGTGTGCTTACTCTAAAAAGAGTTGCTAATTGATTTTATTGGGTAGATTTTAAATGTACTTCGTTAGAGTCTTCAGTAGGGGTGTTGACATATGAATTCATATGGGACTCTAACTCAAATCATGCAAAAACAATGCCTGTAAATTTTCACTTTCGATGAATAAGTTGCTTCTACAAAGGGAGAGTCATTCATACATCAAAATATATACCATGCATCCTATTCAGTAAAATGATAGCATAACGGTGTGAACTTCAATGCTTACTAACAACTATTGAAACCAAATAATGCAAATCTAACCAGCTAAGTAGAAAACAGTTAAAATTTTGTATTTTTTCTTTAATGAAAACAAAAAATTTGAGTAAAGCTATTTTCTTAAAAAAAATTGTTCAACACACAGATCAGTCAAACAAGTGCAACTGCAGATCCCTGATCATTCTATAAGTAGATTTCCCAACCCATGAGGTCACAGAGCAAGTTTTTTATCAATAAATGGCCGATTAACGCTCTGTTTGTGATGACACAATGCTTTATAAAGCACTGTTTTCACTAGTAACTAGTGTTAGTGAGGAAAAATACTCAAAAAATGGGTTGTGGGGATTAGATCTAGGGCTCAGCATTGAGATAAGGGTGTTGTATGGTCCTGAGTGGTCAGAAAGGGAATGAAGAAGTACAGGAAGGCCTGGAAGAAAGAGAGGTCAAGGAACTTTCTGGGAACAACTAGGAACTTAGTGTAGTCCCCAATGGAGTCACCAATTCTACTATAGGGATTAATTCTCGGGTGTTTGGTGATGAAGAAACCCTCAAGGATCTTCCCGGGATCCTTGGCAGACATTAAAATTAATTGCAGTTGTCACAAAGACACATGCATATCTATGTTTAACAAATGAATATCAAAGCGAGAAGGAATTATTACCTTGAGTCTTAGTGTGGTGTTGCTGGAGAGTGCAATGCAGCTAGGAGGAAGACCCCTGAGCCGGCTCCAGATCAAAACCTGCACATAGCAAAGACAAGTGTAATATCACAACATAAAACCTTGATAAACAATCCATGAACATATAAAGATATCTAGTTGCATATATCTAAGCCACTCATGCTAATGATATTGAATAAACATACAAACAAGTCATATTATCAACATCTCGGAGTGGACGACACAATTACAGTTCTATATTGATGTAGAAAGAGTGATTACAACCATTAGTTGCATCAGCCGTCCCTTACCCCTCTAGCTCCT
This sequence comes from Pinus taeda, assembly GCA_000404065.3. Lineage (NCBI taxonomy): Eukaryota > Viridiplantae > Streptophyta > Pinopsida > Pinales > Pinaceae > Pinus > Pinus taeda. The sequence continues at coordinate 78,448 of APFE030673589.1, read as the reverse complement.
CTCTCTCTCTCCCTTTTTAACCTCTTATGATGCCTTAGTCTGAGACTCTACTCGATAGTCAAATAGGAAATCCTTTCAAATGGTTTGACCTCTTTCACAATGGCCCTAGCCTTGCATATATAGCATGTGAGGTTAGGGTTGCCAAGTCCTTCATGAGTTCCATTAGAAAAAACTAGTGATGTTTCCATGCCTTTATGCTCTTTTCCGTATGAATACTCCATTAATAATTAGTAATTCCCCCAAATAGGTCGAGTTCTAATGTTTCCCTACTTTTATGAGCTGACATAGGAGAGAATATAGGGATATTTTCTCAGTCAACTCGTTCCCTTGACCCATAGAAACTCATTAGGGTTCACTAACACTCTTCCTAAGGTAACAGACAAAGTTACTTTGGGCACTGACACACCCTTAGCCTTGCTAGGAAGCTTTATAAAGTAGGTTTATAGTGTTTAGGTGGTGTTAGCTTGACAACTAGCCCTATGAACTTGGTCAGTCCTTCAGTCATCATGTCTTTCTCCTCTGAGCTGATGAGGAGGGCATTTTCCTGTATAACAGCAGGCTTAGGCACTGCATTGCGCAATTTTATGGGCCAGCAGTCAAAGTCCCTCATAAATGCGCAAAGCATTCCTAGAGGATAGTGCCTGGGTAGAAATGCACATTTCTGGAGAGGAAGACAGAGCCTTCCTTCCCCGAATTGCGCAATGTTGTCTCAATGAGGCAGAGTCCAAGCCAAGGTTGGCCAAAATCACCGACGGGCAACTGAAAGCAAATGTGAAAGTTAATGCATGGTGACACTAAGTGAAAGCATAAGTGATTGATCGTACATGCAAACATTGAATGAAAGATGCAGTAAACAGATCAACATGCATGTGGGTGAAGTGAGTCACTAAATTGGCAACCGTTCGTGCAAAATAGTTTCATGCATGAGAAAACAATGAGATAGCAATGAAAACTGAAATGGTGCTAGTACAAACTAGTATGCATGTAAATGATGGCAAGTATTCAAAGAAATCAAGCAAACAACACTCACACAAGCGGAAACACAAAAAGCGATAGAAATGCTGAAAAAGACAAGTTGAGACCACTTAACCGTGAATAGCTGAGTTGGATGTGTCGAGGAGTCCTGGATGTGCTGTGGAATCTCATAGCTCCAAGATCGACGTGAAATAATGAGCTATGATGTGTTGAATAAATAAGTTTGAAGCTCATGACGTGCATGTCACAAATCTAGGAAAAAGCGACACTTGGAGGAAAGTTTCTAAAACGAACTTTGCATGTAACCTCTGGCTGCTAAAAATAGCTCCATGAATCAATGGGATGTTTTTTGCATGTTTCCTTTTGCTATTCCAGGAAAAAGTAAGTCATGCATGCAAGTCAATTTTCCTTGGTCCCAGGCAGAACTAGTCAACCCAGCTGCTTATGCATGAGGCTACTCAACTGCTGGGAGAAAATGCGCATTTCTGGATGGGAGTTGGGCTGGCTGCCTAGGAGATTTGTGCAATCTCTGGGCAGAGTAGCTAACTACTACCTAGGATTGCACAATTCTTGGGCTGAACAGCTCTACTGGGAAGGATTGTGTAGTTTTTTGGGTGAAGCTTGACTGGCAAGATTGCGCAATTCTAGAGCCCAACAGGCTACCAAAAAGAATTACGCAATTTCTGGAGGGAAGGTTGGTTGCCCTCCAGAATTGTGCAATTTCTTTGGGGAGCTTCTCAGCCTGCAACTAGACCAAGTCCGGGTGATCAGCCTATGAGGGGAATGTATCAAGCTTTGATCGACAGGTTGTCTTTGTGCAAGAAAAATGTTGAAGCTTGTGTACTTGACGAAGCAAGACAAGGTGTTGTGAAAGGTCGGTAGGGAAGCTCCAAAACGAAGCTAAGGAAAAAATTTTGAGGGTGGTTGTAGTGCTACAATAGGTTCCTGATAGATCAAAATATATTGACTCATCCATAGGGAATTTCTTCCAAATTAAGGATGTTCTTGAAATAAGAATAAGAAACCAAAACCAAAAGAAAAGAAATAATGGGTTCAAAGACAAGGTAAATACTTTAACGATGGTGACTTAGTTCTTGTTGACAATAACTCTCTTCCATTTAGGGTCCATGGAAAAGTAGGCATTGAGTATTTATATATTGAGAAACCTGAAGGTGAACTCCTACATTTCCTAATGGGAGGAAATCACCTTACTTTGTTTAATGAAACCTAAGGCATTTTTAGTTAAGTAGTTTCATTGCAATTTTGTGTTGCGTTATTGTATTTTCATCCTTCTTATTCACTTATTATGTCGATGTGTTACATTCTAGAGTATATTTCATTTAGCTAACCTTTATTTTCAGTATGGTTTTATGTATCATATAAATAGATGGGTGACAACCAGCACCCTATACACATGCTAGCAAACAAGTTGATTTGAGTGCGCAGGTAACAAGTCTACAAGCCCAGGGATTGTAGGGGTTCTCATGAACTCCCTGTTCAAGCATATGGATCATGTGCTCTGCAGTGATCACATTTCCCCCAATTAGAGCTCTATGTTACCCACCAAAAGTGGGTAACCCCATAGGAGAAAATTTTTCTCCTATTTTGGACATCCATCCAACTAGCATCCCTATATATTGTTTAGCTATGATGATATGCCACATTCCACTTCCTTTTGCATCATTCAAACATCTCTCTCCATCTGACATTCCTCTTGAACGATGGTGCATTACCACTTGGAAGGTACTTTAACCATTTTGCATTCAAGTGATTTTACTTAATGTTTTTGGCATTCTAACATGGGTAAGGGGTGATCTAGATGATTGAGCAATCTTGATTGTAAACTTGTTCTCTCACCTTACCAAGGGGGGTGGTATTTAGCCCTAATACATTGGGACTTCCTATGATACCTTTGGGTTATATGAGGGGCACTACCTGGGAAGCTTGGATTGAAGTAGTGTGTTCATAAACATTCCATATCTAACACCTTTCATCATTCCCTTGATTTGACATCCATCCTTCGGGATTGATGTCATTGGCTCATTTTTATTTGGCACCCTCACATCCACATTCTTGAGTCGTGGTCGAAAAAAGTTTCCCTGTAGGTTGATGCATCTAAAATAAAGACAAAAGCATAAGATGGCCACAACAAAATTAAATAATAATAATAATATGGAAAATATGGTTGAGATAATAATTAGAATATGGTAAAAATCCTGGCATGAGCTATACCCCCCTCGTTAGCCATCATTGAATTTCTAAGAATTATACTCTCCATCATATAATAAAGGAACCCTTACATGTCCCAACCTCGATAAGTGAGAAATTAACTCATTCTTAAGGGGAAAATAAATGCTTTATAATCCAAATCAAGCTTGAACACGTGTTATGCTCCTTATCAAATCATTATCAAAAGGAATTGAAAGGCGCACCAGAAGGGTGGGAAAAATCAGGCTGAAGAAAGGGGTAACTCATGCCTTCACAATTGCTCCCTCCATACATCTATACACTCAAAACGATGGAGCTCCATCAACTGGTACCATGACCATAGGACCAATCCATGAAGCCTTTCCCCTCTATAGCCACTACTACCATGAACACCTATGAATTGAAGGGTTAACCTTTAACATGTCAGCTCCACTTAGGGGCTAGAAGCACCTAATAGGTTTAACCATCTAGCCACCTCTAACGAGGTAGGGAACACTTTTACGAGACTTGGTCTACTTAGATATTTGAAGGTGGTCTCAATTTAAGTCTTATTATTCCCTTAGCAATTAAGTGTGGTCCACTATGATGAATATACGGTCAGTCTCTAATGAGTGGTTTCTTTCACACGATTTTGAGATATTTTTCCAAATGGTCCTTCACAAAGTAGTAAAGTCCTTGTGGACATACTCCATGCCTACTCCAAATGATGCTCAAGATGCACTACACTTCCAGAGAGCAGTGATGACCTTGCAGATGCAATGTTTCCCATCCATAATAGAGTATCAGTGACTTTTATTATTCTAGAAGTTTATTAACATGTCATAGCATTGTTAGATGCTTAAACATTGAGCTCACTTTGCTTAATGTTGGAAATTCTCGATGATGTACCCAACATTCCCCCAAGCTACCCTTGACACTATTTGATGGACATGGCCTGATCCAGAGTCTAGATGATGATATTCATCCCTTGGATGACTACGGAGGATTTGTACCACCCTATGGATCCCTAACACTTGAGAGAGGTTGCACCACATTGTCTTGATCGCTCCCTTGAAGACGACATAGGGTACCCAAAGCTGGATTTTGACATATGGAGACATTTTAAGGATTGATTTGAGGGCTTATCCTCAATCACATGGTTTATTATGATGGTTGGAGATGCATCGATCCCATTTCTTGCAATTTTGGAGCCTTATTGGCCCTAAAAGTGGTTTTGACCCACATGTGTGGCCTACTGGTGGCTTATTTTATTGTATTAAGTTATTGGGTTGGCTTGTAACCCATTTTCTTCATGTACGCTCAGAATTGAACTTGTCATAGGGATTTTAGACACATTAATGGAAGTGATTGACCTCATATAAATAAAGGATCACTCCATTCTCTTTTCTCATCATCACTTTTGGATTTTGATGTCTTTTAGAGAGCTCAACTTCGCATAGCGTAACTCGGTACTTGTGGATATGTGATCTTTTTGGAACTATTACTATTGGAGAATGATTTTTGTCTTGTAGATGTATTTTTGGGATTGAAAGAAGGCTCTTTCTTGGAAAAATTGTAAGTTTAATTGCAAATTGTTATTGTTTTTCATGTGATAAATTAATGTCAAGGTTTTTCTTATTCCATTTATAAATGCATATTATTTTTGGAAAATATCATTTGATTATTGCATGTTAAATTTATCTTCCTTGAAATCCATAGGGGACTTCCTAGAGATCCTCCCCTATTTAATCTCTCCCCTCACAAAAAAGATACCTAGGGTTTATCAAGTGAAAACTAGGCTTTTCCCCCTTACTCTAAGCATTAATTCACTCTCTTAAATTTAGCTCTAAAGATTCCATCACTCAAGTAGGAATAGGCACTGGGAATCACTGAGTCAGTCAAAACATTACAAAAATTTCTCTACTCTCTTATCCTTTATTTTTCTAAGTCCTTCAAGGAAATTTGTTAGAGAGAATTGGTAGGACCAAATTCAACTAGGGTAATTCTTGCATTAGGGGAATTTCGAGGTCTAAAATGGGCCTCTTAAAAAAAATGTACAGCCAAAATAAAATTTATAAGAACCAATAGGATTCAAGATGATGATGTCATGGGGTATGATTCACCATTTTTGGAGTAAAAGAGTTAAAAGATTAAAAAATAAAAAATAAAAAACTACTTTTTCAACTCGTATTTTCAACTTATCTCCCGACGTTTTGTTTCAAATTTCTAGTGGGAGTACTTTTTGGATGAAAATTTTAATTCCTCATCCAATGAGTACCCATGTTGCATACTTTTGATGGACCCTACTACACGAAAAATGAGAAATACATGAAAAAAGGTGATTGTAATCACGTTTTTCATGTATTTCTCATTTTTTGTGTAGCGGGATCCATCAAAAGTATGCAACATGGGTACTCCTTGGATGAAGAATCAAAATTTTCATCCAACGAGTGTTTCTGCTTGAAATTTGAGTAAAACCATAGGGAGATAAGTTGAAAATTATTTTTTTTAATTTTTCCCTCCAAAGTTTGATGATGTAATCAATCTTATTTTATTATTTCCACTATTATTTTATAATTTCCTTAAGAGGCCCATTTTAGACATCAAAATTCCCCTAATGGAGGGACATTAAAGTGTAATTGGCTTGAAATTTACTTTGTTTATACCTATCACTCAAAATCCAACATTTTACATGGTTGAAGTTTCCTTAGCAGGCATGATATCATCCTCCCTAAGAAATTTGTGCCATAGAAAAACACTAACATTAGCTAGGGATTCAACTTAAGGCTTAAAAGAAGGCTCTTTCTTGGAAAAATTGTAAGTTTAATTGCAAATTGTTATTGTTTTTCATGTGATAAATTAATGTCAAGGTTTTTCTTATTCCATTTATAAATGCATATTATTTTTGGAAAATATCATTTGATTATTGCATGTTAAATTTATCTTCCTTGAAATCCATAGGGGACTTCCTAGAGATCCTCCCCTATTTAATCTCTCCCTCACAAAAAAGATACCTAGGGTTTATCAAGTGAAAACTAGGCTTTTCCCCCTTACTCTAAGCATTAATTCACTCTCTTAAATTTAGCTCTAAAGATTCCATCACTCAAGTAGGAATAGGCACTGGGAATCACTGAGTCGGTCAAAACATTACAAAAATTTCTCTACTCTCTTATCCTTTATTTTTCTAAGTCCTTCAAGGAAATTTGTTAGAGAGAATTGGTAGGACCAAATTCAACTAGGGTAATTCTTGCATTAGGGGAATTTCGAGGTCTAAAATGGGCCTCTTAAAAAAAATGTACAGCCAAAATAAAATTTCTAAGAACCAATAGGATTCAAGATGATGATGTCATGGGGTATGATTCACCATTTTTGGAGTAAAAGAGTTAAAATATTAGAAAATAAAAAATAAAAAACTACTTTTTCAACTCGTATTTTCAACTTATCTCCCTACGTTTAGTTTCAAATTTCTAGTGGGAGTACTTTTTGGATGAAAATTTTAATTCATCATCCAATGAGTACCCATGTTGCATACTTTTGATGGACCTTACTACACGAAAAATGAGAAATACATGAAAAAAGGTGATTGTAATCACGTTTTTCATGTATTTCTCATTTTTTGTGTAGCGGGATCCATCAAAAGTATGCAACATGGGTACTCCTTGGATGAAGAATCAAAATTTTCATCCAACAAGTGTTTCTGCTTGAAATTTGAGTAAAACCATAGGGAGATAAGTTGAAAATTAATTTTTTAATTTTTCCCTCCAAAGTTTGATGATGTAATCGAATCTTATTTTATTATTTCCACTATTATTTTATAATTTCCTTAAGAGGCCCATTTTAGACATCAAAATTCCCCTAATGGATGGACATTAAAGTGTAATTGGCTTGAATTTTACTTTGTTTATACCTATCATTCAAAATCCAACACTTTACATGGTTGAAGTTTCCTTAGTAGGCATGATATCATCCTCCCTAAGAAATTTGTGCCATAGAAAAACACTAACATTAGCTAGGGCTTCAACTTAAGGCTTAATTTGAAGGTTTTCCTTCTCTCTTTGTTGATTAAATCATTTGAAAACTTTTTCCTTGGTACTTGAATGCTTATGTATTCCTATGTTTATCCACATATTCAAACCCTAGGCCACATGTGCCTCTTTTAGGGATTAGTATATGATACATTGCTCCTACAAAAAAGAATTATGTCCCTGCCCATTGAATAAGTATCTTTACTTAGCCTTTTATTTACATCACCTTGAGCCATCTATACTAGGAAACTTCCCTTGTGGTACAATTCCACTAAAGAGTGGGAGGAGGATTTCTAAGGTGACAATGGAAATCCACCTCATTGTTGCAAAAAGGTCTGACCTTCACCTATTGAGGCCTCTCACAAGGCCTATTATATTTTGAGGAAAAAAGTAATCCCTAGGAGAATGTTTTCTTGTAATGTTTCAGTTTGCTAGTCAATAGCACTATCATGATCTACATATAGCTAGTCTTGAATGCCTCTTATCCATGCTCTGGTTTGTGCTTTCTTCATCTAGCCTAGTCAATCAATGAATGTGGGTCATTAAATATGAGGTATATGAACCATTTTTTTATTGTGCTTCCATGTAATGTTTAAGAGCATTCTAATGTGGATCGCAGGTTGAATTGGATTATAGACCATTTTTTTTACTATACTTGTGTTCCCTTGCTTCACCTTGGCGATTTTCACTTGTCCCTAGTTTAGTGTGACCTTCCTTGAGACCTTTCTCCCACTATATAGAAGCATAAATAGGAGGCTCTAATTGGTGTTTTTTTCCATGGTAATCCATACTTGACACCTTCCATCTTCCCCAGGTATCCACATCCCATCTTTGAGTTTATTGTTATTTGTTACTAATATTGATCCCATGTTTTCCTCATCATTGAGTAAGGGCCTAGAAACTTTTCCCTAAGAGGTTAATGCAACAAAAAAAAAAAAAAAAAAAAAAAAAACATGAACCATAATGCTAAAATGGAAAAGATTGGTTGGGATTAAATGGAAGTGTGTGGACAAAAGCCTAGCTTAAATTGTACTCCCCTCCTTATCCCTCACCCAATTCCTCATTAATGCATGAGGTATTTAAATGAAAAGAACCTTGAATATCTGAACCCTAATAAGAAATGAACTATTTCATATTTAAAGGGTCAATGATGAATCCATGAAAGCTTCCAAGCCAAAGCTATATTTGTAAAAATGAAAATCAATGATGAATAAGTTCCACAAGAGGGGGTGGTAAATATGTTAGAAAATCGGAAAGGAAGAAAGATTTTCTTACGTTGATAATTACTTGTGATACTATTATGTTCCTATTATATTATTTACGTTCTTCCTTTATCTTTTTCTCATCAAGCAATCATTAAAGCAAATCATGAAGATCATGGACATCAGATGTAGCCACTCATCCAAGCTAAAACCCCTTTATAGAGGAAAACCCAGTCATAACTCTTCCTTTAGTAGATTCATATTGAGATAGACCAAGGCCCTAGACCAAAAGATGTTCCACCTCCACCAGGTCAACTCTTCCTTCTAATAGATGATCTCTTCAAAAAAATTCAAGTGCCAGCTTCTCAAATGCAGCTTCAACCTAGAATTTTGACCCCCAGCTTCAGAACTTCAACCCAGCTTTAGGACTGCAATTTCGATCTAACAACTTCAATAGCTCCATCTTAGAATATTCACAACTTTGACCTTGATGCATCTTCACATCTTTGATGCAGCTTCACAACTTCGACCTTGATGCAACTTCACAGCTTCAATGCAGCTTCACAGCTTCGATGCAGTTTCCCAGCTTCAATGCAGCTTCAGAATTTCGTTGCACATGAGAGAGAGCGAGAGAGAGAGAGATCCAAAAAAATTGCTTCCAGCTTCCTCCTTGAAATTTGCACTTTTTCAGCTCCCATGTACTACAATTACAATTTGTGCAAGATATGCCTCCAAATTATTCAAGATGCTCCAATATATAGTGATTTTGTGAGGTCAAATTCCCTTGTTGAGGTCGACTTGTCCTTTCTTGAGGCCAACATGGTGGAGGAGGCCTAATTGACCTATTTCACAATAAAATAAATTTTCTTTCTTGACAAATAAAACCCAAGAAGGGTTTTTTACATTATGACATGGACAAGGACACTTGACATAAACCCTAGAAGTCTTCAATGGATACTTTGACCTAAAAACAATTCACCCAAGCAGGGATGTATTCATAACTAGGGATGTATTCATAATAACCTATATTTACAGAGGTACATGGAAGATCTACAAAATGAACTACGAAGATTTCTAGCACACTTTGCACTACAGACTAGATTCTTGACCAAGGTAATCTATCTAGGTGGGACTAAGATGGACTAAAGCTTTTAGCCAATCTAGGCATAATCAGGCTTACTAACTAACCATCAACCTAGATATCTAGGTGCGTATCCAAGGTCAAAGCTCCAAGACCAATGCCATCCTCCCTCTTCAGGACCTAGATATCAAACACACATAGGCTAGCTAGATTTCCTCCCAAGCATCCACTATTAGATGCTTCATCTTTCCCTAATAAACGAGATATATCCATTTGTCCAAGCATACTTTCCAAGTGTTCATCTTTGTTCCTGGAGAGATTTACATGTTCAAATGCAAACCCTAATCAACAATAAACTTTCAAATATATATATACATGAAAACACAAACCTTTGGGGTCCTCAATCACCCTGATTCCACTTATATCAAGTTATTCATATGCAACCAGTCGAAAGAGTTTCTTCTTTCATTTCTTTAGCAGCATCATTACATTGTTAATACGTTGTTGTACTTTCATTTATTTTCTGATTTCTTCTTTGAGGTATCCATCATGACCATCATAATATGCCCTCCCTCTTAATTGGGGAGATGTACTCTTTTATTCTAACCATGCTCCCTCTTAATTTGGGAAGATCAACCAGTTCTTCTATAACATTGGAGAACATATCATGGCTTCATTCCTTCTTACAATATCACGGTTATCATCATAAATTCCTTTATCATGATCACCAATACTATCAAATCAATTTTACTTACGAACATCTCCAACATCTTGAAGATTATGTACCTACAAAACCTAAACAACAAGTATAACCAAATACAAAAATATGAAGTTAACTATATCAAAATCATGTTAATATAATGGAAGCAATTAGACTTTAAACATCAAACACCTAGTTAGGTTCATGATCAGCAAGAAACACATACTTCTTGCTAGGATTATTTTCATAAGCCCTTTGACTACAATATAAAGAAACTAAATCAAGAGATCGGTCTCATTCTATCTAGAACCTCAATATTACTTTCAGAGATATGTCAGATTCTACTATGATTTATTGCAAACCCTAGATTCCAAATTTGAGACACAAAGCCTTAGATATTAGCAGTTAATAGCAATCCTACCATGCATCTGAGGTTTCAACAATATTAGAAACTACTAGGGTTTGTTTGCAAACCCTATATTTTATCATCAAAACTAAATCATATTAGAAAACAATATTATCATATCCTAGAATATTAATTACTAGGGCTTTGTTACAAACCCTAGAATTCACTATCTATGAGCATTAATAATTAGGTCAACATACTTTCAAATACATATCTAGGATTTCATGCACTAGCAATACACACCAATATCTACACAAGTGTCAATACATCAAAGTTAGACATATAAAAAATTTGATCAGGCTAGGGTTTTGATCAGACATACGAGAAAATACCTAGGGATTCATTCATAGGACCTTGATATAGATATTATACATGTTTAGTTCATAAATCCTAAATTACCAAACCCTAAAGATCTAGGGTTTCAATACATGACTTAAATATTAACAAAAAACCCTAAAGGGATAGGGTTTCTATAACAATTCCAAAACATCAAAAGACTTTGGAATTCTAGATTTCATCAACAACCGTAAGTAGACTAGGGTTTCAATATTAGCATTGACATACCCTTAGGTTAGGGTTTTACAGTGAACCATTTTAGGGTTCCACAAGAATGATAATATAATGAGGGTAGATTAAATCTAATGATTAATCACCCTAACAAGAATCTTTTTTATTCAAAACCCTAAACATAATGATGTCAGTAATGTAAAGCAAATTTAAAATAGAATGAACATACATTTTATGAAGAGAACATTATGACAAAGTTTATAGTATGAGGAATACCTTTGAGTTGTTCCTTAACAAACCTTGTAGAACATCAAATCTTAACGGGATTCAATAGAAATTATTTCACACTTCAAATATATCCTTTGAAGTATCCTCCATAACCCTTGAGCAATCAACAAGCTTTCCTATCCAAGGAAAATATAAAGAGAAAGGTTATTCGAATACAATACAAAAAAATCTTGATGTAAGGAGAAAACGAAACATGAAAAGATGAAACCAAGAATAGAATACTTATCTTTTGGTAAAATGGTGGAGGCTCCCTCTTAACCCAATCCTTTTGAGGGATACCTAAAACCTTATAAAAATGAAAAATGCTCTAACAAGACATGTTAGACCCATAAACTCGAGAAATCAAAACATAAAGGAAAACAATTCAAAACAAAAAATAAAAGACTCAGAGGGCTATGTGTGAGAGAGAGGACTTAGTAATATAAGTCCCTGACTTATGATTCTTCGGTATTTTTCTTCTTAGGTGGATCTTCATTAGCGACATTCGCATGTTCCCTCACTCTCTTATTATTTATTGGATTCTCTAGACAATGGTTTTTGTAGTGACCCACCTTGTGATAGTTGTAACATTCAATCTTGGATAGGTCTACTTTCTTCTTTGGTCCTTTAAACTTCTTAAAGGTTCCCTTCTTGTGATGAGAAGAATAGGCATTCAAGGTGTTTTATTCTTCTACCTTGTTTTTTACTAACGATATTTTGGCTTCTTATTGACTACATGCATTCCACATTTGTTCAAATGTAGGATTATCCTTCCAATTGTTAAGTCTTGATGCAAAGGCACTCTAAGATTTTGATAGTCCTATAAGGGCAGTAATTACGAGCTCCTTTTCTAGGACAAATTCATTTATTTCTTGGAGTTGATATCTAATTCTAGATATTCTTATAAAATATGATGAAAGGATATCATCATTTGTCATCTTACTAGTTCTTAGTTCATTCTCGAGCCTTTCTATTTGACCAATGGTATTAATTATGAATAACTTGGAGAGAGATGCATACATTTATTGAGAAAAAATTATGTTGGATATGTCTGGAATTAGTTTATCTTTAAATCCATCCAATATCAGGTTCTAAATATAAATTTTGATTTCTCTAATTTTTTCTCTTTCTGCTTCACTTGATTCATTTGTAGGCTTCTTTATTTCTCCTTGAACGAGATCCAAAACTTTGTTCTTTTCGAGAATGAACGAGATCAATTGTTATTTTTACTAGTTAAGATCACTTATAATTAGAACACAAAATGAGAAATGATAGAATAATAATTTTATTAATCAATGACGAGGACTCCAATCCTCTTTACAATCAATCAAGTATAATAACAATTAGGGCTCCAACCCTAGATGAAGGCACTAATCTTCAATCCTCAATAATAAGTCCTGACAATATCTTCGCCAACACTTCCCTCAATTCATCTCCAATATGCTTAGCCCATCAATGAAAATTGTCTTCACATGAAGGTGTCACCACAACTCTTCATGGTACCCAAACAAAATCTCCAAGGTCACCTCATGATAACATCATCATGGTCTTCAAGAATGTTTCCAATAGGCTTTAATAGGTATGCATACAATGTCTTTCAACAAGTTACTTTATCAAGACTTTAAATATCCTTCAATAATGTTTTGGTGATCTATCAAGCAAAGCCCAAATTTTCTTCAATAGGTTGCTCAAGGATGTCTTCACAAAGCTTCAATGGTGATCTGAATGTAAAATGGCATCCACCCATGGAATTTACCCATGGTATTGTAAGTGGCATCCACCCATAGTATTCATTCACCCATTGTATTGTAAGTGTCATTCACCCATGGTATTCATTCACCCATTATATTGTAAGTGGCATCCACTCATGGTATTCATCGTCCCAAGGTATTTATCCACTCATGGAATTTACCCATGGTATTTACCCACCCATGGAATTTTCCTATGGTATTGTAACAAAAATATGCTATAAGTAACAAGCCGCATTCTGTAAAAGGACAGAATGTCCACCACAATGTAGATTTTATAATTATTCCATGTTTTAATAAAAAGTTTCTTTGTGCTTTTGTTTACTGTTTGTTCTCCTCTTTTTCTTCTGGATTTTCAATTTTTCAGATCTTGGGGGCCTTCCCCCCAAGATCCATCTCAAGTTTTTAGATCTTGGGGGCCTCCCCCCAATATCTAAATCAAATGGCGGCTTCAACAATGATCACCTACATTACACAATTTAAGTTTCAAGGTACCTGATCCGAGCTTTAATACTTCATTGTTCTTGCAGGTTTTGTCCAAGATTCGAGTTCCTCAAGTACCTCTTCATGCGTCGGTCCAAGTGATTGCAATATATTCCTAGCTCTGAGCTACTTCAGTTGAGTTTGTGACTGTCCACACACAAGAAACGGACCATTGAACCGAGTTCAATTATGAGGTAAATACCTATATTCTTCCAAATCTGAGATTTTATATTGGTATACATATCACAAATCCGAGGCACAAACTTTGAGCCCTCTCAGCCAACAATCCAAAATATAATATCCTTCAGATGTTAAGATCTAGCGTCACTAGGCTAGTCTGAAATCTAAGTGTCACTTCCCATAGGAAAGTGATTAATCCAAGCCTCCAAAAGATGACTATTTGACCGAGCTTCAAGCAGGTGACTATAATATACTTCAAGCTTCCACAACGAAGGTCCAAGTATCATTGTTATTATATCCTAAACAATAAACCACGGACCTCACCTTTATATGAGGTTCACTATGCAGTAGCAACTGGTTCTGCAGTTCAAATTCTTATAACACACGTCTGAAGATTGTCTTCTAGAGGAGATGACATAGGTCTGAGTATATCCCTCACATGAGCCTTCACCCAAGTATATTGCAATGATTATAGTCCTCTATAATGGTTGTTGTTATGTTTTTTCACCTTTTATCCCACTATCCGAGTCTTGTTGTTCTTTATTTGTGCTAACAAAACTTCCAACCTCCTTTCCACAAATTCACAACACCACAATTATGAATTATGTACATTGTTGTAATGGAGGAAGCCTTTTCAATCACAGAAGTATGATCTACATGAGATTTTATACAAGAGATTGTCCTCAAAACCCAAAACAGAGATATCAAGTCCTCCTCGACCTCCTTGCTACATTTTTCCTTCTCTTTGAATTCATGTGATCTTCACCAAAAAATTGTGCTTAGAATGATGAGTTTGACCTCCTATTTATACACACTTTGAGTTATAATGAACACTCATGTCTATTGGATGAGAAGTAGACATGTACAGGTAGGCTCAGGTCGGCTAGAATCAAAGAATATAATATTTTAACTTAAAAAATCATTTTCTCTCAATCTAGAAGGAATTAGAGAGCGTGCAAAAGCTAGTTGGAAAGAGGAAAATGTCCTCTACAAGCTGGTGTCAATTTCATCCTTAAGTGAGGTCATTTTTCCATCAAGAAAATTGTGTTTTGTGAATTTTCATTATTATTTTAGCATTTTATGCTTTGCACGGTGCCAAGGCTCTTTCTTCATAGACCTAGGCCTTCAAATTTACGTGGGGTCCTCCACATGTGTTATCCATTAGGATTAGGGATTTTGGAATCATGATAATCATTCAATAAGACTAGGGTTCCTTTTCAATATGTCTTCATGGGAATCTTTAATCAAGGCCAAGGCTTAGGGCATCCTATTTGCCAATCATTTATCCATGCATTATTAGACCATTCAAGATAGATCATGGGTATCTAGGGATTCATTATTCATCATTAGATCATGCATTATTAGATCATTAAAGATAGGGATATAAATATAGTTTTTCATCATGATCCAATCTTCATGCTTAGGGGTCCCTTTTAGGTTTTGCATAATGAGGCAATGGCAACATCTTAAAGGGTAATGCATCACAAGAATATTTTCCATTTCCAACAATGTCATATTGACATCAATGACAACTTTGACCAACATTCTCCCCCTTTGTCATTGATGGAAATATTCTTTCCCTTTCAGCATTCTCTCCCCCTTTGACATCGATGGAAAATAGGGTGTCCAAGTACTCCCCCTATCACGCTGCTTCTTGCCATGTTTCTCAATCGTGTTTTCTTCATCAATGATAGTTCTCCATGATATATATGTTGCTCCCCCTATTATGTCTCTTTGCAACTCCCTCTGTCAATATGCTTTTCTTCAATGTACTTGCTCGCCCTAAGCCTTTGCATTTCTTCATGGAAATGGATGAGATAGATAATCAATAAACTCCTCTAAATATTATTTTTTCTCAAGACAAGAAAGATTGTTGCTTCGTGATCAAGTGAAGATATATTCAACAATGGATGTGTAGTGAAGACACGATATCATGATTGTCCATGTGTTATTTATCAAAGGTTTCATAGGGCTCTTCTCGGATATCTTTTTAAATAATAGTCAAGAATCACAAGCTCCCCATAACTATATGCATGGTCTCATTTTTGGTAGAATTTCATCATCAAGACTTGGAATATCATATCTTTCCAAAGATGTACTCATTAGATCAACAACATGAGTTGATGACTTGAGTATCCAAGAGGATTTCTAATCCAATATTTTTTCCTTCTCCATACTTGTGTGACTTTCTTTTCTAGATTGGTAGTCATGGTTTTAGCTTGTTTAGGGACCCAAGTCAAGTTACAATCACGAGGGATATGTCCAATTTTATGGAAATTGAAGCATTCCATCTTGTTCGTGAATGAGGAAGCATGGCTTCTTTTTGCAAAGTTTCTTCTAGAAGACTTATGGGGACCATTATATTTGTCATTGTGGTATGCCCTACAATCCTTTTCCATATGCCCAAAGTTTCTACAAGAATAGAAATAGCCAAAAAATATACTTTGGTACCTAGAGGATGGAGATTTCCTTGATGTACTTCTAAAATCATTATGTCTTGGGATCCTTTGATGATATCCATTGCCTCTTGCATCCTTGACACCATATGCATATCTTCTTTGAGTAGGGTTTCTTTCAATGTCATCTTGACTCTTCTCCTAGCCTTTGCTAGAACTGGGGGCATCAATATTTCTTCCAAGCTTCTCCACATCCTTGTTGTTTGAAGCATTAGGGTTTGCATCATTCTTGTTTGAAGTTTCACCTGCATAACCGAGAACTGATTTATCAAGAGGAGACCTTTGATGACTAAGGATATCATCTAGGGTTTGAGAGCTTTTTAGATTTTTGTTCAGATGATCAACTTCTTTCCTTATGAGATCAATTTCTTCTTTCATCATCTTAGATTCTTCATCCTTCTTAGCTATATGATTCTCCATTTCTTCCTTCATTCTCGTTGCTTCACATGATTGGACCTTAAGTGAGGTGACATCTGATTTTAATTGGGAAATATCTTCATCATTTTCTTCAAGTTGGCATATCATGGCATTTCTTTTCTTTTCTGCTTCATCGACTTGTCCTTCTAGCCTTCACCTTTTCATCTCCTTGTGTGTGTTTCTTTGCTTCCTATAGTTGAGATTTAAGGGAGGAGACCTCTTCCTTGTATTCGCCAATTTCCGCTTCAACTTTGTTCAATTATTTGTGTCTTTGTCCAAGATGGCTTGACAAGGTGTCTTACTTTTTCTTTGCTTTATCCAATTTATTTGTCATGGATATTACTTCTTCATGGTGCCTTTTCTTGTTTTGATGAAATTCCTCCTTTAGCTTGGTGAGCTCCTCATATTTTCCTTGTACTTGAAGCTCGAAAATGTCAACTTCCTTCCTTGTCTTATCAAGGTCATGGTCGCCATCTTCTACTTGCTTCTTGAGCTACTCATTTTCCTTTTTCAAATTTCTAATCTCTTCTAGGGCAGCTACAATTTTTTCCTTGAGATATTCTTTGGGATTGTCTTCAATTTCTTCATTTTCTAGGTCCTCCTTGGTCTTGATGTCATCATTCTTATTTTCAACTTCCTTTATGGGTTCTAGATTTCCTTATTTCTTTCCATCATCTTCTTGATTAGATATCATAGTCAATGCTCCTTTGGAGTGAATATCTTGAAGTTTGTCCCACACACCTTTTTTTGGTGAACATTTCTCCACATTGACCTTTATAGGATCTGGTAGCCCACTCAGATTTCTTTTATGGATCTTGCATTATACTCCTTGGATTATCCTTCCATCGTGCTTCCAATAATCACTTATTCTCGACTTTGAAACCTTGATCCATTAAGAAATTATTCATTCTTGCGTTCCATATATCAAAATTTCCATTGGACAACGGAGCTTTCCCAATTTGATTATCTTTGTTTTCATGGTTGAAGAAAAGACATCTTTAGAAGGATTGGAGGTTTTCTTCCTTGGATTTTCCATTTGTGTTCTAAGGATCTACCCTCAAGTTGTTAGGTTTTGGGTGAAGGTGCTCACTCTGATACCAATTGTTGGAAATATTGAGGGGGGTTGAATCAATATTTCTTTTCAATTGTTATGTTTACCAGTTAAGATCACTTATAATTAGAACACAAAATGGAAAATGATAGAATAATAATTTTATTAATCAATGACGAGGTCTCCAATCCTCTTTACAATCAATCAAGTACAGTAATAATTAGGGCTCTAACCCTAGATGAAGACACCAATATTCAATCCTCTACAATAATCCCTGACAATGTCCTCGCCAACACTGCCTTCAATTCATCTCCAATATGCTTAGCCCATCAATGACAACTTTGTCTTCACATGAAGGTGCCACCACAACTCTTCATGGTAACCAAAAAAAATCTCCAAGGTAACCTCATGATGACATCATCATGGTCTTCAAGAATGTCTCCAATAGGCTTCAATAGTTCTACATACAATGTCCTTCAACAAGTTGCTTTACAGGACTTTAAAGATCCTTTAATAATGCTTTGATGATCTATCAAGAAAAGCCCAAACTATGTTCAATAGGTTTCTCCAAGGATGTCTTCACAAAGCTTCAATGGTGGCTTCAATAATGATCACCTATGGGACACAATTCAAGTTTCAAGGTACCTGATCTGAGCCTTAATACTTCATTGTTCTTGTAGGTCTTGTCCAAGGTTCGAGTTTCTGAAATACCTCTTCACACACCAGTGCAAGTGATTGTAATATAGTCCAAGCTCTGAGCTACTTTAGTTGAGCATGTGACTATCCACACATAAGAAACTGACCACCGAACCAAGTTCATTTCTGAGGTAAAGACCTATCTTCTTCCAAATTTCAACTTTTATAGTGGTCTACACACCACACATCCGAGACACAAACATTGAGCCCTCCCAGTCAACAACAATCTGAAATGTAAGATCCTTTAGATGTTAAGATCTAGCTTCACTAGGCTAGTTCATAATCTAAGTGTCACTACCCACGGGCAAGTGAATAATTCAAGCCTCCAAAAGATTACTGTTTGACTGAGCTTCAAGCAGGTGATTGTAAGATACTTCAAGCTTCCACAACACGGGTCCAAGTATCATTGTTATTATAGCCTAAACAATAAACCATAGGTCTGAAATTTATATGAGGTTCATTGTGTAGTAGTAATAGGTTCTACAGCTTGAATTCTTATAACACAGGTCCGAAGGCTATCTTCTAGAGGAGATGACACAGGTCTAAGTATAGCCCTCACATGAGCCTTCACCCAAGTATACTGAAATGATTACAACCCTCTATAATGATTGTTGTTTTTTTTTATCGCATTTTATCCCATTGTTTGAGTCTTGTTGTTATATATTTGTGCTAACAAAACGTTAAACCTCCCTTCCACAGGTTCACAACACCACAAGTCTGAAGTTTGTACATTTTTTTAATGGAGGAAGTGTTGTCAATCATAGAAGTACGAGCTACATCATCTTTTATACAAGAGACAATCCTCAAAACCCAAAAGAGATATCAAGTCCTCCTCTACCTCCTTGTTGTGTTTTGCCTTCTCTCTGAATTCCTGTGATATTCACGAAAAAATTATGCTTAGAATGAGTTCGAACTCCTATTTATACACATTTTGAGTTATAATGAACAATCACATCTATTGGAGGAGAATTCAACATGTACATGTAGGCTTAGGTCGGCTAGCATCAAAGAATATAATATTTTAACTTAAAAAACCATTTTCTCTCAATCTAGAAGGAGTTAGAGGGCTTGCAATAGCTCGTTGGAAAGAGGAAAATGTCCTCTACAAGCTGGTGTCAATTTCATCCTTAAGTGAGGCCGTTTTTCCATCAATAATATTGTATTTTGTGAATTGTCATCATTATTTTAGGATGTTATGCTTCGGACAGTGCTAAGGCTCTTTCTTCATAGACCTAAGCCTTCAAATTTATGTGGGGTCCTTCACATGTGTTCCTCATTAGGATTAGGGCTTATGGAATCATGAGCATAATTCAATAAGGCTAGGGTGCATTTTCAATATATCTTCATGGGCATATTTAATCAAGGCAAAGGCTTAGGGCATCCTATTTTCCAATCATTTATCCATGCATTATTAGACCATTCAAGATAGATCTTGGGCATCTAGGGCTTCATTGTTCATCATTAGATCATTCAAGATAGGGATATAAATGTAGTTTCTCATCATGATTCAATCTTCATGCTTAGGGGTCCCTTTTAGGTTTTGCATAATGAGGCTAGGGAAACATCTCAAAAGGTAATGAATCAAAAAAATATTTTCCATTTCCAACAATGCCATCTTGACATCAATGATAACTTTGACCAACACTTTTTCCAGGCCCTGTAGTTGGAGGCTCCTTCTAATTTGTTTTCTACCTTCATTGAGTTTGACATAGTTCCTGTAGATGGTAGACCTATCTCCTTATATGATCACCTTTAATGGCCTTTCCTTTATCATTTTCTTCAATAGATCTTCAACCTATCTTTTTCGTCCTTTTTCACCTTAGCTCTGATACCATGTTATAAAATCGAAAAGGCAGAAAGATTTTCTTACGTTGATAATTACTTGTAATATTATTATGTTCTTATTAGCTTCTTTATGTTCTTCCTTTATCTTTTTCTCATCAAGCAATCATCAAAGCGAAATCATGAAGCTCATGGACACCAAATGTAGGCACTCAGCCAGAGCTAAAACCCCTTTATAGAGGAAAACCCAGTCTGAACTCTTCCTTTAATAGATTAAAATTGAGATAGGCCAAAATGCCTTCCTCCTCCACCAAGTCAACTATGCCTTCTGAAAGATGATCTCTTCCAAAATTTCCAAGTGCCAGCTTCTCGAATGTAGCTTCAACCCAGAATTTCAACTCCCGATTTCAAAACTTCGACCCAGCTTTAGAACTGTAATTTCGATCTAGCAACTTCAGTAGTTCCATCTTAGCAAATTCACAACTTTGACCTTGATGCAGCGTCACAGCTTCGATGCAACTTCACATCTTCGACCTTGATGCAGCTTCACATCTTTGACCTTGATGTCGCTTCATAGCTTTGATGCAACTTCACATCTTCGACCTTGATGCAGCTTCACAGCTTCGATGTAGTTTCCCAACTTCAATGCAGCTTCATCATTTCGTGCACATGAGAGAGAGATATCCAAAAACTTCGATTCCAACTTACTCCTTGAACTTCGCACTTTTTCTGCTCCTAGCCACTGCAATTCGAACTTGTGTGAGATGTGCTTCCAAATGAGTCAAGTTGCTCCAATATATAGTGAGTTTGTGAGGTCAAATTCCCTTGTTGAGACCGACTTGTTCTTTCTTGAGGCTTACTTGGTGAGGAGGCCTAATTGACCTATTTCACAATAAAATAATTTTTCTTTCTTGACAAATAAATCCTAATAAGGGCTCTTTACATTATGACATGGACAAGGGCACTTGACATAAACCCTAGAAGTCTTCAATGAAGACTTTGACCTAAAAACAATTGACCCAAGCATGAAACCCATGCTTTAATAAGTCAATTTATTTAATAATAAAATTTCTTTATCTTTCTTTTGACAAATACATTTTAAATATAATTATGAAGACCGACACTAGTTACAGTCTTCAACAAAATATACGTTGAAGAAAGGGTTAACTTAGGCCCCACAATTATTCCCTCTTCACATCATAATGCTCAAGGATATTGTGAATTTCATAGCCGGTACATGATAGTGGCATCCTCCATGAAGTAAATGTTTAAAAATGTAACTAGGCTCGATCTTCATAATGACATGTGTAATCATGATTTTATGTAATAGATGTAAAGAAGAAAATAAAATTATTGTGTAATGCTCGAGTCATGGGTTTCATGCTAAAGGAATTGTATTTTATAGTTAAGGCTCCCATTGTGATCCTTTAAGGTTGGTCATCATGTCATAAAGTCTAATGAGTCAATTTCAAAGATTGAAGACCCAATTGGGCATATTATACATTATAAAAAAATGAAGTTAATTGTGTCACAAACCCTCCAAGACCTTGTCACAATCTATATCTCATGTTGGCCTTCAAAAGAGATGAAGATGTTTCTAGTATGGCAAGTGATCATACCCCTTGGCACAAGTCGACTTATTTCTATAAGAAGATCACTATATATTGAAGGATCTTGGCCTCCATTAGGACACTACTTGATCAAGCATAAGATGAGAGATATAGAAGTGTGAATATTATAAGAAAGGAAGCTAATCACCAAGCGAAAGAAGGAGAAGTATATCTGAGTTATTTCTTATTTGTTTTGAGCTAATACACCTCACACGGTTGAAGGAAATCAGTGTCGTTTGTTGCAGAAAGGGGTCTAGGCTAGCAAAGTTATCCTAGAATCTGAATCAAGGGAGAAGTCATAGTATTCATCAAGTTGAATTACCAAAGGAAGTATTTCCATCCAAGTGAAGGGAAAAAAAGGTACAAAATTTCGTCAACATCCATCACACGTGCTGCAAACGTGCTGCTACTAGGGCTTTTGAAGAGGTAAAGGGTTGCGGGTCTGATCCAAGAAGCTGAAATCTTAAGGATAGATGAGAAGGAGGGAAGATCAATAAGTTTGACCATCATTGACTCAAGGAAGAAGAAACAATTCAAGGAATCCTTGTGACTTGGTCTTGGAGTGGTTAGTAGGTCAAGGGTTTTGGTCTTGGTCTTGGTATTTGTCACTTGAAGTTTCTATAAGAAGAAGAATTTATTTGGGTTTTCCTCTCAAGTTGGAGAGGTTTTGGCCCAGGTTGATTGCCTATATTTTGTGTCTCTTGTCTCCTTATTGTTTATGCTTTGGTAGATGTTTTATGAAGAAGAACACAATAATAACCTAAGTTAAGAGAAGAACCCAACCTAATTAAGTAAAAATCATTCACAAGCAATTATCATTATAAGAGAAATCACCTCATTCCTATGCCCTAGATTTCTCTGACATGGTATCAAAGCTAAGGTGACAAATCAAGGAAGGGCATCTCATCAAGGGACACTCAAGCATTCAAGGACCAAATCTCGAGAAAGGCATCAAAGTAGATCTAAAATATCATATCATCCTAAAATCATCTTGTTGAAGACAAGATCTACAAGGAAGTGTCAAAACCTTAGATTTAAGAAGGAGTCCACACCAAAAGAAGTCTTGGGATCCTCGCTCAAGTCATCATCAAGGAAAGAAACCACAAAGAATTTACCTCTACTCAAGATTGAAGAAGATCTACAATTCAAAATTCAACTCATCCAAGAGAATCAATTTCAAGGACATCATCAAAAGTTCTAAGGTGATCTCCCTCTTTGTGGAGCCAGGGATCACCCTTGAAGAGACTATCTTCATCAAGGAGAAATTTTCTATTATCTATATCATCATCAAGTTCAAGGAGGAAGTAAGTGGAAGGAGAATATTCTCAAGTAAGTGTATTTATGTCCACATTTGAATCGGTCAAAATGTATTTTTGCAAGGAAAGAAACAAGTTGGTTGGGGATTCAAACATTCTTGCATGGAAGAAGAGGACATATTTCAATCTCATTGAGGATGAGGTTATGGAACATGTAAAGGGCTCAATCACCAAACCTCCAAAGGAATATTCTCAAGCTCTTACAAGGTTTATGAAAGGGGAAGTAAGGTCTCAAAGGATTCTTATAGAATCCATCAAGGGTTCCTCATTCCATTTGTATCTAAACTCAAAACTTCAAAAGAAATATATAACAAACTGGTAGAGTTCAAAAGAAATATATAACAAACTGGTAGAGTTGTTTTTGTAAGCATTGCAGGAAAATTTATCTCATTAAGGCAAGAGCTAAGAATATCAAAATAAGAAAGAATAGCCTCATACTTTATAAGGACATCTGAAATAAGGGATCAAATTCAAGATCTGGGAGAAATAATGTATGACAAAGAGATGACCACCGTAGTACTAAATGCACTACCGAAGGAATGGGGTAACTTCACATCAAACATTTATAGGAAGAAGGAATCTACTCCATTCAAGTGTCTATGGTCACTATGCAATATCGAAGAAACCAGGTTGAAGGAAAAAACTGATGTAGGATCAAATGAGCAAAATCAAGCTTATGCTACAATGACAAAAAGAAAAGGAAAGTTTGGAAAATTTGGTCCCCAAAAAAAGAAGAAGAATATGGCCAAGGTTCAATGCTATGGATGCCAAGAATATGGGCATTACAAGAGAGATTGTCCTAATTTCAAAAAGGAAAATAACAAAAGAGGAAGAGAAGAAGCCCATATCATCGAAGAAGTGGAGGAAGTTGAAAAGAAAAAATCCAAGAAAGAGGAAGTAAAAGATCACTACTATGATTGAGATAGTCTTTCTCACCTAGTTCTTTTCAAGTTTTCTATTGTAAGATATGGCCATCATGAGTCACCAAGGAGCATGATATGATAAATCATGGCATCATAGAAGCATTGAAAGTAAGAGATCGTGAAATCATCATAGAGAATCATGAAAGGTAGAAGTCTATGGCAATCACCTATGGAAGGATATAGTGCGTCGTAACCTCATTAGAAGCATAAATGGTAAAAAGGGAAAATTCATCTAGTAAAAATCACATCATACATCAATCAAAAGGAAAATATTTGTTGAATGAGGATACTCAAGATCCTCTGTTGGAATCTTCATTGAAAGGTTCACAGATTAAAAGAAAGCAAGTGTTTCATCAAGAATTCCAACTTGTGGGAATTCATGGGATGGTGGAATGATGTCAACATAAATGAAGCAAGATCAAAGAATTGAAGTTCTTTAAATCAAGGAAAATGTTGAAGGAAGTATAGATGACTAAGGAAAATGAGGCATGCATGCTTGTATTTGATAAAAAAAGAGTCATGTCATATGGTTGCAAGTAACCCAGATAAATGCTCTATCTTGAGAGCATTATCAAAAGAAAAGATATCTTCCTTTGAAATGTTGCAGGAAGGCATGGTTCACATATTTACTAGATGAAATAAAATTAACATGTCCTCGTATTAAATATGAGGTGGTTGAAAAAATTGGAAGAACTTTGATTGGAAGTTCTTGGAAGAAAAATGTGCGATGAAAGAAAGGAAGAGATCATGAAATATGTAGCTATGGAAGAGGCAATCGACATCAAGGACTAAAAGATTTGACTATGATATCTCCATGAAAGATGTGAAGACCTTGATGAAGTCTGAAAAAGAAAAAGACCCTTTATAGTATATATCTTTTGCGGGTGTGTCAATATGTATGCAGGATGTTGATGCAAACAGGACGATGTCATGATGAAAAACCATCACAAAGGTAATCTTGATTTAATGTTAATTTTTTGTTTTTAAATGAGCATATGCAAGGATGCCAAGGGAAGAACTATGGATGTCTTCCACAATTGATGCCCATATATAGCAAGATGAAATATCCTTAAGGAGAGATGGCATGAAGAAGGCAGCATGACATGAAGGAATACCAAATATGGATTAATGGATCACTTTCTAATGAAAGGAATGATGACATGACTGACTCATGGATGAAAGTGATGGATTGTTTTTTTCCCTACAAAGAAGTCCCGAAAGATATAGACTCTATGACAAAAAATAAATCCATGACATCAAAGAAAGGAGTTCTACAAGCAACTAGTTATCCCATGATCTCCACCCAAAGAGTTGTTGGAATCAAGTCCCTAGTTGACAAGAGGGAGTTTGTTAAGTCCCTAATTAAGAGGGAGATTGGGTACATTCCTTTTAAAAGGAATGGGTACATTCCTTCAGTGGAATGGGTATGTCCTCCCTAAGTTGAGAGGCAAAGATAGACACATCATTCTTTTATTCACTTGAGAGGACAGAATGGAGAATTGGGTAAACATCTGGCATATGATACTTTTTGAGGATGAGTTAGGGCATCCAAGATAAGAGTATTCGTAGAGGACCGATATTCTTTGAGGACTGGGAATCCAAGATAATAGTATTCATGGTGGAACGCACTTTGAGAACCTTGGTAGGGTATAATCCGAGAAAGACGATGTTGAGGGTGTCTATACATCATTGGTATCGCCAACATTGAGCTCTAATCTTGTGGAGAGACAGAGTTGTTAGTCAAGGCCATGCTATGTGAAAATGTTGGATGCTATGATGTTATATGTATGGGTTACCAATCTGACTCTTCTTATGAGAATTCTTCATATTGAAAATGTACAAGTACCTTGTGTATATTATGAATACCTCCCTAGTTAAGAGGGAGTGTTGAAAAATGTAACTAGGTTTGGTCTTCATAATGGCATGTGTAATCATGATTTTATGTAATTGATGTAAAGAAGAAAAAAATTTATTTTGTAATGCTTGAGTCGTGGGTTTCATGCACAACGAATTTTATTTTATAGTTAAGGCTCCCATTGTGAGCCTTTAGGGTTGGTCATCATGTAATAAAGTCTAATGAGTCAATGTCAAAGATTGAAGACCCATTCGGGCATATTATACATTGTAAAAAGTGAAGTTAATTATGCCACAAACCCTCCAAGACCTGTCACAAGCTATACCTCATGTCAGCCTTCAAAAGAGATGAAGATGTTTCTAGTATGGAAATTCAACTACCCCTTGGGCACAAATCGGCTTTATTTCTATAGACAAATCACTATATATTGAAGGATCTCGGCCTCCATTAGGACACTACTTGATCAAGCACAAGACAAGAGAGATATAAGTGTGAAGATCATAAGAAAGGAAGCTAATCACCAAGGGAAATAAGGAGAAGCACATCTTAGTTATTTTTTATCTGTTTTGAGCTAATACACCTCACACGTGTGAAGGAAATCAATTTCATCTATTGTAGAAAAGGACAAAGGCTAGCAAAGTTATCCTAGAATCTAAATCAAGGGAGAATTCATAGTATTAATCAAGTTTAATTACAAAAGGAAGTCTTTCCATCCAACCGAAGGGAAAACAACATACAAAAATTGGTCAAGATCCATCACACGTGTTGCAACTATGGTTTCTGAAGAGGTTGAGGGTTGCAATTCTGATCCAAGAAGCTGAAATTTAAAGGATAGTTGGTGAGGGAAAAGCAAGTAGTTTGACCATCGTTGACTCAAGGAAGAAGAAACAAATCAAGGAATCCTTGTGACTTGGTCTTGGAGTGGTTAGTAAGTCAAGGGTCTTGGTCTTGGTCTTGGTATTTGTCACTTGAAGTTTCTATAAGAAGAAGAATTCGTTTGGGTTTTTCTCTCAAGTTGGAGAGGTTTTGGCCTTGGTTGATTGCCTACATTTTGTGTCTCTTTTCTCATTGTTTATGATTTGGTAGTTGTTTGATGAAGAAGAACACTATAATAACCTAAGTTAAGAGAAGAACCTAATCCAAAGAAGTAAAAATCACTCACAAACAGTTATCATTATAAGAGAAATCACCTCATTCCTATGCCCTAGATTTCTCAACAGTAAACCCCACATCATTTATTTGATCACTTGCACCTACTAATTAATTGATCGACCTACGAATTGTTCCTCCCCTTATGATTGGAAGCACCTAACAGGGCCTTGTGATGACCCTCCCATACCTAAGCAAGGTTAACTTGTTTACAACTATTAAGTTAGAAGGAAATTTAAAAATGACACTTGTCTGAACTATTATGATGTTCATTTTCATTAAATATGGCCACTATAATACTCTTATGGCTTATGCAGTTATGATGTTGATTTCGAGAGTGCTTGTTACATCTAGGTACAACTGCCACCTCTTCATGAATTGTATGATGCTTCTCTAGTACTTCAGATAGGACGTCCAACCCCACTTGATGACTCAATTGGGCACTTTGATCTAAGGCGTTGACTACTTATGGAAGAGCCTTTACATTGGGGTGCCTTCAACAGAATTTGTAACACTGTTCTCTCCCTCTAGGACTTGAAATGTTTCAGTTTGCAACTAGAACATTGCCTTGAGAGTTGATGTACCCAAATGCTAACAAAACGTCCCCAAGCTAGCATTGCACCTACTTTATGAACATTTCCCTATTTTTAGGGGGTTTGATGATGATGATTTGACACCCTTCTAGAGGGGATGGTGCACCACGCAGCGTGTTGATGTCATGCCTTGGCTTCATGATGTACCCTCCAAGGGGCTTTGAATTAATCATGTGAGCTTGATTGAAGATGACATTTTGGATGATGGAGCCTTGCTTGATGATTGGATACCACTTGATAAGATGTGACTTTTCAGATGAAATGCAAACCACTGAGTCATCTATGGCACCTTTTGATGAAATACACATCTTTTGGAGAAATACACCATCCTTGAAGGTTTTTTAGTTCACGCTTGTCGATTAGAGGAAACTTGTTATTATGTTTTATCATTCAATTAGCTATCTTTGGGGATCAATTTGCGACTTATACAACTTATAATCACATTTAATATTATTTTTTAAGGTTTTAATATAAATTAAGGTAAAATTGACTTGGTTTCCCTCATATAAATAGACAGAGTTCAATTTATCTTGAATTCATTGTCTTGCACACTTAGAGTTCAATGCACACTAGCAAACTTTTCCTCTCTTGGTTGTAGTGGAGCACTAGTTGAGTGAATTGTCCTAAGGAGGATACTTTGATTTGATGGTTCTTTCTCTTAGATGATGATTGGTGATTCTATGATGATTTTGTGCTAATTTATTATATCTTCTTCCATTTTGTACTTGTTGATGGATTAGGACTTTTTCAAGCTCTAATATCTCCTTGAACAAAATAGCTTCCTCCATCTCAATCTTCAAAGGAAATAAAAGCACATTAGGGTTTAAGGAATTGAAAAACCTAAGCATAGTTTTCTCTCTCCTTGAAATTGCTTCCATCGATCCTCTACCATAGAATTATAGTCCTAAACTCCATTAGCCCTTGATTGAAAATGGAACTAGTTCTATCTTGTGTCAATACATAAAATAATAAAAATAAAACTCTAAAAAAAATTTATGTTTTCTAGGGTAAATTAGTTTTAGGTTACAGCAAAATCTGCATTTTTCAACATTATTTACCTTGGACATTATTGTTTTAGGGTTAGACTTTACATTCATTCAATTAAAAAAGTGAAAATATTATTTTACTTGCATTTTTCAACAATTAATTAGGACTAACTTTTGTTGAGTATGTTGTCATTGATTAAGAAGTGGGTGCATTATATCGTCATTGATGTCCTCGGTATGTTAGTATGCATGGATGAGATGATGTAGTGATGAAACCCTAACTCTAGGGTTTGGATTCCTTGGAGGATGAGCACACCCCACATTTGATGAGGATTTTGAAGACGAAGATTAGTATATTCATCTTGGAGACCCTCGCCATTGGATTCTCCTCATCATGTCGATTATGTTGATATGTGGAGCGTCTCGTGGGCCCTCGCAGTTTGAGAAATATGCTTGCTTAAATTTAGTGACCTCAATTAATGGCCAAAAACCTCAAAAGATGAATGAGGTGGCACAGAGGGATTGAAGGCCCCCAACACATTGATGATATAGAAGCACAAGATTTGTTGAAGGAATTGAATTGAATCACTTAAAATATGTAGTTCAAATCATGTGAAGCATTTTGAAATATGGTCCAAGGAAATATTGTTTTAAAGAAGTGAGTAACCCCATGATTAATTTGTGGCCCTCAAGTAAATCAATTTCCAAACGGGGGATAAACCCTTGGGCATCAAAATGAATTTAAAATTCAATTTAAATACTACATGTAGTCCTACAGTTAAGGAGTTTTTTATCCCAAATAAAGTCAAATTTCAAATAAATTTCCCACCAAAAGTAGAGGTTGGTTGCCCCAAACTGAATGTCCTCCAAATCTATTTAAAGGCTTCTGTTCTCTCTATCTATGCATCGATCCAACTTCATTATTTGTATATTTGAGCTCTGAATTTTCTCATCCCTGTGGAGAATAGGTTAGTCTGATGATAGGCCTGAAGAAAATTCTTGATCTATGTATTATTTGATCTCAGAGGAGCAGCAAAGGTTTTGTGGGTTATTGGCTTATTTTTGGGATTCATTGAGTCTATGATTGATATTGCAGGGAATACTCCATGGCCCCTGTCTCGACCCTCTGTTAGGGCATAGTCTTGCACACAACTCGTCTTCTGATTTGTTAGGGCTTGTCTTGCATGGTTCATAATCTACATGCTTATTTTATTCCATGAAGGTTCGAACTCTGAAATCTAAGGCATCATGAATATCTTTGTTGAGTTACCTTTATATGTCTTTCATTTCTGCAGTTCATTCTCTTCAACAAGTATGAGATAGTTGGAACTAAGATCATTTGTTCTTGGTATATTTTCGCTAGGGCTTCCTCTTTTGTTTGCATGGTCATCTCTGAAGAAGCTCAGTGATACATTTGTGACCATGGGTGTTATCTTTGGAAGTGTAATATCTGAAGCATCTCTAGCATTTGTACTCACTGATTGGACTTGTTTGGATAGCACTTTTGGCACAAAAATTACTAATTCTTTGCGGCATGATTCAAGCCCTATATTAGGGCAAGTTCTGAAGACGTGCCTAAGGCAGTGATCCCACAACATTATACCTGGCCTTGTATCCAAAAGTTCTTTGTTGTTCATTCAAGTGTTGTTGGTGGAACTTCACACCATATTTAGTAAGCGTTCAGTGTATTTGATGCTAACCTTGGAGCAAATTGAGCCTTTCTAGAACAACAGTCCAACAACATGTAGCTCTAAATCACATATGGATGTCTTAATGTTGCAACTAATTGAATAATCCTACTCGTTGCCAAACGATACCAATTTGGGGACAAATTTTTGAGCAGTCTCATAAAAGGTTTCATTGGTCTGGACAGTCACTTGCATAGCTAATTTTATGAGGTTCTACGGTATGGTTCAGACATTCTTAGAGCATGTTTTTGTGTATACATTGAGCAAAATCAACCTTCTCCAAGGCATTACGGGCAGCGTGAAATTCGTCTTCTGTTGAGGACTAAATCAATCTGACCCGAGGGCTTGAAATCCTTAAGATATGTTGACAAATTCAATGAAGACTTGGAGGTTCAACAGATCAATCTGAGGGCTTGTTGATAATATTATAACATGTACCTTGATGCAGCGTTATGGATGTCAAATGGGTGCATTGGAGACTTGTATTAATTAAGTCTAAAATTTGTGGCATTTCCTTATAGATCATATACACATTACAGTGAGGCTTGCATTTATCATAACAGTAAGTATGCAATATTGACAGTGGTGTAATATTGACAATAATGTAATATTGACAGTGGTGTGTGACAGTATGATAATATTGACAGTGATGTAGTAGTGGCAGTGGTGTGTGACAGTATGACAGTGGCAGTATATGGATAGCGATGTGTGTCAGCTCATATGACAGTATTATGATAACAGTGATAATGACAATGAATAATATTTGAGCAGTGATTCCTATGTTGCAAGACAGTCAGTGACCTATATGACAGTAATGACATTCTCTTGATGAAAGCAATGAGAATTGATTGAGTTGAGCAGGGTAAATATTCCAGTTGATTAGTTGCATAGTACTTCTTATCAACCTCAGTCCTTAAAGGTGACAAACCCAAAAAATTGATGTATACTGAAGTAGCTTAAGTAACTATAGCAGAGGTTGACTGTCATTTGACCTATGTGATGACTTGAAATATTGATGATATGGCAATGATCTTGTATGGTTGTAACAGTGAAACAATGTTATATATGACTATGACAGAATTTGATGTATGATTATTGATGAAAGATAGTAACAGTACCCTTGTATGGCAGTGACCCCTGATATAGCAGTAAATGGCAATGACTTTAATATATGGATTGACAGTTATAGTGGCGAGTTGATAGAAGCAACACACAGTCATGGAGTGACAACAATTGACAACAGTTGTGTAGAAGCGGTGGTAGCATAATGGACAGTGGTAGCAGCAGCGGTGGCAGCAATGTAGCAGCTATCGCAGTGAGAGCGGACAGTGTTAGTAGCAACAATGGCAGCATAAGTGATAGCAGTAGTGGCAACAGGCAATTGTGGAGCTAAAACATTATTGGAGCAGCGTGATTGAGTGATTGGTTGAATTACTTGGTGTAACCACAAACCAAGGGTGAAAAGAGGATCACGGGGTAACCACAAACCATTTGCAGAATTGGAACCTAGCCTTTCCAACTCCGGAGAGGGCTCTCTCTATAGAGATTTTCAATCAATTAATTGGCTAAGTATTTCAGATTTTAGGCTAGTTTTTAAAAGCAGAAATAATAGGATTTGTTTTAATGTTGTGATGGCAGGTGTGAGGAAAGTCCATTGTACATGGAGTCACTTTCAGTTGATGTTTTCTATGAATAGGTAAAATAATGAAAGGTTCTTGTCGCAGGAGCAAGATAGGTAGTCCTTCTGATGTTTTTGATCAGGTTCATTGTAGAAGAGTGAGCAACAGAATGGTCGACAAATGACACATAAAGCATCTAAGTAAAGGATGAATTTTGCATGTCATTTAAGAAAAAAAACATTTATTGTTTAGGAAACTAAAACAGAGCGTTGAAATAGCAAATTTTGAGATAATGCTTTGTTTATCTAAACAAGAAGATATATATTCATGGCATAATAATTATGTTAAAAATGGCAGCTAGTGCCAAACTCCATGTGGGTCATCTTATTAATGGAAACTGGTATTTTTCTTGGATCTCTCTCATCGAGAAGTGTAGGATTGATCTAAAGATCATCCGATTCCGATAAGTATTCATGGAGATATGAATTTATTTGTGTCATGGGACAATTCGTCAAGGTCAGCCAGCGACCAAATAAACCCCACTTGTGCTCAACGTTTTAGTAATAAATAGAGGTGGCCTTCAAGTCATTTTCAACACACTTGGGATCTCTTCTTCTCTACTTGTCTTTGGGTTTTAGTAGGAGGAGAATCCTAAGAGATAACGCTGCCTAATCCAGAGGGCAGAAGCCGAAACTGCCGGAACTACTGGGAATAGCCGGAATTGCCAGAACTGCCAAGAACTACCGGAACTGTCGAGAATAGTCGGAATAGACAAAATAGTCGAAATAGTTGGAACTTTCGGAACTACCGGGAATAGCCGGAACTGTCGGGAAAAGCCAGAACTTTCTGAACTGTCGAGAATAGTCAGAATTTCCAGAACTGTCAGAACTGTCGGGAATAGCCAGAATAGCCAGAATTGCGAGAACTGTCGGAAATAGCCGGAACTGTTAGGAATAGCCGAAACTACCAGGAAAAGCCGGAACAGTCGGAACTGTCGGGAATAGCTAGAAAGCCGGAACTGTCGGAACTGTTGGGAATAGCTTGAACTACCGGAACTGCCGGAACTGCGGAGAATAGCCAGAATTGCCGAAACTGCCGGAACTACTGGGAACTGCCGAAACAGGCAGGAAAGCTGACATATAGGTCAAAAGTCGGAACAGCCGGAACTACCAGAACCGCCAGAACTGCGGAGAACAGCGGGAACCGCAAGAACTGTCGAGAATCGCCGAAACTACCGAAACAACCAGAGCATCTGCCTCCGAAGGAGAGCAACATTCAAGGGACAACTAACTAACATCGGGACAGTTGTATGGTACTTAGCAGCAAATACACCAAGCATGCAATGTTACAGCTAGCATGCAAGGGACAGCGAGCATGCAACATCAAGCATGCAAAGGACAATAAGCAAGCAAGATGCAGCCAGCACATAAATCAGTATGGCAACATGTTGCAGCAATTGCACATAATGCAGTGCAGTGATGGGTACAGTCATGATTAATGAAGCATGATGAGATGCAGCATAGTGATGATGGGTGCAGCATGGTGCAACATGGTGAGGTGCAGCATGATGACGAAATGCAGCACAACGATAGGTGAAGGAGTCACCTTGGAGAATCAGTTGAAGCAGCATGTCTTCCACTGATCTCATGTATCATCTTCTTAGAGATGATCTACGCTCTTATCTAGATAAGTCAAAGCGTTGACTTCTGTTATAACTGTACTATCTCTCTCTCTCTCTGCTGAACTATTGAAGAACATATAATAAGAATTGATCAAGGGTTTCCCCACATTAGGGTTTGTCCTTGGCTAACGCCACGTCTCGTGTCCTCTTGTCTTGGCTTGTCTTCTACGATTTATGTTTATGTTCTACCTGCAGTTTACTTTCATGCTGATGTGATTGCTAATCTGAAAAAGATATTGAGCTAACTGTGAAAATTGAAATAAATTGCTCTAAGCATAGAACATACCTAAAATTAACATGGTATCAAAGTTGAGGTGAAGACAATGCCCAAGCAAGAGTGAAGGAGAAATCACCGAAGACAGTTGGGAAAGGACAAAAGGATCAGTGGATTCCTCATCCCTCTTCAAATTCACTGAGGGTGAAGTTGAAGTAGAGAATGTTATCAAAATGGTGCAACGTAAGTTTTTGATGGCCTACCTAAAGATCACTTCATTGGGAAGTTCGGATCTAAGGGTGGAAGGAAAGGCAAATGCCTTGGTTACAATAAGTTTGGCCATTATGCGAAGGAGTGTCTGAATGGTAGAGACACATCTCTTGATGAAGATAACAATCATTCCAGTGACATCTTCAATGATCAAAAGAATGACAGGTAATGCAAGTCATCAAGGAAATGGTTGACTCTTCAAAAAAAAAAGCAAGGAACGCCAGGTATGAAGAATCAAATGTTGTTTTTTAAAGAAGCGTCTCCTTCAAATTCTTTGGGAATCTGGCTTATTGATTGTAGTGCTTCAAGGCACTTCATCGGATAGTAGGGTGCACTCTCTAATTTGGTAGATATGGAAACAATCGTGGGATTATACTTGGAGCCAATGCCACCTATCCCGAAAAGGGTGTAGGGAATGTTACCCCTTAATTGAATGAGGGTAACTCGATTCATTTACAAAATCTCTTTTATGTACCTGATCGCAAGAAGAACCTAATGTCCATTTCGGCAATGGAAATCAAAGGTTACAGGGTGGCACTCATCGATAGAAAGGTACGTGTTTGAAACTAGAATTTCAAAGATGTTTTTGAGTTTAGGGTTGCATTAAGTTGCAAGAAGTCCACTAGGGATCATGTCCATTGACACAGCACTGAAGGTCTGAGTCAGATGTTGACAGGGATGCCTGAATTCAAAAAGAGCATGAAAGTACATGTCTAAGATGTACCAAAGGAAAATCTTACAAGGGGACCATTCCCCTCATGTAGCAGGTCCACAAGGTTGGAACAACCCGAGGGGTTTGAGATTCATGATCAGGAATCTCACGTATGAAGGTGGAAGAAAGCCCTCTATGGCTTGAAGCAAAATTCCCCAAGCATAGTATGAGAGGATTGATTGTTGTTAGATGAAGTTGAGATTCACTAAGAGTGAAGACGATCTTGTGGATGATAGACCTCTCATAGTAGCACCTTCTAAGGACGACCAAACAGGTGCAGACCCTCTCACTTGCAGAAGTAAGAGGGAGTTGGATTCTGGATGTGGAATGGTAAATTGCAAGCTCGTGACTACCTCGAAGATCTTAACTTTCAGAAGTTATATGGTGATGATACCGGACCAGATTTGGGAAATGCCTCTAAGTTTCATAACCTCATTCGCGTTGATGTTCTTGGTGAACTTCCGTCCGGATATTTTGTTTTGCAGTTAGCATGGTGAGCTCATATTTGGTTGAGCTTCACTAGATTGGTGCCAAGAATCTTCTGAGATATCTTCGGAGCACAATCTCTCATGGATTGAGATACACTGCCGGAAATATGAAACTGCATGATTATTCGAATGCTAACTGGGCAGGTAGTGTGAAGGATCACTAGAGCACTTCTCAATGATGGTTCTCTTTGGATTCTGCTTCGATATCATGGATAAGCAGGAAGCAGAAGTCGGTTACTATAAGCACCGTCGAGACCGAATACATAGCTACGAGTATGATCTCGTGTGAAGTTGCATGGTTGCAGAAGCTCTTAAGTGAGTTGTTTGTACACATGATGAATACCATTGTAATTCTCTATGACAACCAGAGGGGGGATTCGATTATTGACGAATCATGTATTCGATGATTGCTCCAGCAGATAGACATCAGATACTGCCTTATCTGGGATATGGTAAGTCGATGAGCGAGGAGGCTTCATTGCATTGACACTGATGTACAGGTCGCAGACATTTTGTAAAAGCCCCAGGGAAAGGTCAAATATGTGACTTTCCCGAACGACTTGGAGTTGTTGAAAGACCTTCTTATAAGGGTCCTGCATTTTGCATGCATTGAGCTCTGGGAGCTCTAGGGGGCTTGGGTACTTATTGGAGCAACATATGACCACAGAGCATATGACCACAGAGCAACTAACTCTCCCCTGGTGGTGCGCTATGTACAGGATGACAAGTTCAACCTTCCCCTGTGATACCCCGTGGTAACTATGGAACAGGATGATTAATTCTCATGTGGGTCGGGATGATTATTTCTCCTGTGGCAACTGTGAAACAGGTTGATTAGTTCTCTTGTGGGCCGGGATGATTAGTTCTCCCGTGGCAACTGTGAAACAAGATGATTAGTTCTCTTGTGGGTCGGGATGATTAGTTCTCCCGTGGCAACTATGAAAAAGGATGATTAGTTCTCGTGTGGGCCGGGATGATTTGTTCTCCTGTGGCAACTGTGAAACAGGATGATTAGTTCTCCTGTGGGCCGGGATGATTAGTTCTCCCGTGGCCACTGTGAAACAGGATGATTAGTTCTCCTGTGGGTCGGGATGATTAGTTCTCCCATGGTGACTTTGGGGCAGGATGATTCGTTCCCCTGTGGACAGGATGATTAGTTCTCTTGTCGAGGCATCCTATCCATGCAGTGTGGGACTCATGGGAAGTACCTCTCATTTGATCGATGTATCTGTCGTACTCCCTATGCTAGGATGACCTCCATTGATCTGGGATTAGTATGAGTGGTCTGAGACACTCTCTTGTGATATTGATCGAAGATCAATAAAACTGACTTCGGGTCAGTAAGAGTGATGTGACACACTCTCTTCAAATGAAATTGACTTTGGGTCAGTAGAGAATGATATGAGACATTCTCAATCAATTCTTCTTCTTTATGGCTCAGCAGAGCAGAGCATTGCAGAGCACTGATAGCAGAGATAGTACAGTCGGACATATGAACCAGTGGATGGAGTTCTCCCTAGTTGAGAGGGAGTGTTAAAATTGGCAACTAGGGCCAAACTCCATGTGGGTCATCTTATTAATGGAAGCTGAAATATTTTTGGATCCCTCTCATCGAGAGGTGTAGGATTGATCTAAAGATCATCCGATTTCGATAAGTATTCATGGAGATATGAATTTATTTGTGTTATGGGACAATTCGTCAAGGTCGGCTAGCAACCAAATAAACCCCACTTGTGCTAAACGTTTTAAGTATAAATAGAGGTGGTCTTCAAGTCATTTTCAACACACTTGGGATCCATTCCTCTCTACTTGTCTTTGGGTTTTAGTAGGAGGAGAAATCCTAAGAGATAACGCTGCCCTAATCCAGAGGGCAGAAGTCGGAACTGCCAGGAATCGCCGGAATTGCTGGAACTACCGGGAACTGCTGGTACTGTCGGGAATAGCTGGAATTGCCGGAACTG
Organism: Pinus taeda; assembly: GCA_000404065.3. Classification (NCBI taxonomy): domain Eukaryota; kingdom Viridiplantae; phylum Streptophyta; class Pinopsida; order Pinales; family Pinaceae; genus Pinus; species Pinus taeda. The sequence goes on along the minus strand of APFE030673589.1, from coordinate 41,220 downwards.
CCGAGAATAGCCAAAACTGCCGAGAAAAGTCGAAACTGCCAAGAATAGTCGGAACTGCCGGAAACTACAGGGAACTATCAAAACTGTCGAGAATAGTCGGAATAGCCGGAATTGCCAGGAATAGCTGGAACTATCAGGATCGCTAAAACTGTCGGGAAAAGCCAGAACTGTCGAAACAACCGGGAACTGTCGAAACTATCGAGAATAGCCAGAATTGTCGAAACAGTCGAAACTACAGGGAACTGCCAGAACAAGGGGGAAAGCTGAAGCAGAGGGCAGAAGCTGGAATTGCCCGGAACAACCCGGAACAGCCGAAACTGCCAGGAACAGCCGGAACTTCCAGAACTGCCAGGAACAGCCAGAGCATCTGTCTCCGAAGGGGAGCAGCATTCAAGGGACAATTAACTAACATTGGGACAGTTGTATGGTACTTGGCGGCAAATACACCAAGCATGCAATGTTACAGCGAGCATGCAAGGGACAACTAACATGCAACATCAAGAATGCAATGTTACAGCGAGCATGCAAGGGACAACTAACATGCAACATCAAGCATGCAAAGGACAATAAGCATGCTAAGGACAACAAGCAACCAAGATGCAGCTAGCACATAGGTTAGTATGGCAACATGCAGCAACAATGGCACATAATGCAATACAATGATGGGTACAGTCATGATTAATGAAGCATGATGAAATGTAGCATAGTGATGATGAGCGCAGCACGGTGAGGTGCAGCATGATAACGAAATGTAGCACAACGATAGGTGGAGTCACCTTGGAGAATCAATTGAAGCAGCATGTCTTCAACAAATCTTAGGTACCATCTTCTTAGAGATGATCTATGCTCTTATCTAGATAAGTCAAAGTGTTGACTTATGTTGTAATCGTACTATCTCTCTCTTTGCTGAACTATTGAAAAACATATAAGAATAATTGATCAAGGATTTCCCCACATTAGGGTTTGTCCATGGCTAGTGCCACATCTTGTGTCCTCTTGTCTTGGCTTGTCTTCTATGATTTATGTTTATGTTCTATCTGCAATTTACTTTAATGCCAATGTGATTGCTAATCTGGGAAAGATATTGAGCTAACTGTGAAAATTGAAATAAATTGCTCTAAGCATAGAACATACCTAAAATTAACAAATTCCAATAAGAAAACTTACATCACACAAAAACACATCATCATAATGACTAACACAAGAATTCTGGCACCAAGTCGCTTCAACCTTCTTCTATTCACTAAAAATCTTTGAAAAATACAAAATACAAGTTGCTTGCTTCACATACAGACCAACCGAACCATTTTGTCCTTGCGCAGCAGGTGCGTGGCAACCTTCTTCCACATAGATTATGAATTATGATGATGGATTATGAATTTATGGGGGTGTAATGGCATGACGATAAGGTGTGAATTGAAGGGTAATGATGGTAAATGGTAAATGGAAGGAGTACATAAAGGTGAATGATAAATTGTAAATGATGGAAATGTTAATGATGGACATGGGAATGGTAACATGGGGGGAATATAATAGACACCACTAACAAACCTATAAAACTTACAAATGAATCTTGACTTGTTCTATTCATGGTTTTGACTTGTGATACATACCTCTTGAACCCTAAATGACTCTACATGAACAAATGAGTTTATGACCTTCTCATAGACTTGGACTCACTCAAATTCAATCTTGACTTTAAGGACCCTCTACGAAAATCTTGTAGTGACCTCAAATAATGATTCTTTAGACTATGGCAGCAATAGTTCATAGGCTAAATAAATATACAAAATCCCAAAATGAATAAAAGAGGCAAAGACATTTGATCCCTATACCCTAAGACCCTAACATAAGGGAGACTGAAGACTCCTACAAACTTGGATCGGTAAAACTCTTCAAGCCTTGGGGAGCATTAATTTCCTTCTTGCCTTGTTGGTAAAACCCTTGGGAAGTATTTCACTTCCTTCCAGTGCATATAGTAAATTTGTATGTAACCACACAATGAAAAAACATGTTGAGACAAATCTACTGTGCACTAACTCTATGATGTGATGATGTTTCATGTTTCTTTTGATGCTTTGAATGCTTAAAATAATAAACTAACCAATTGTGTAAAAGAAGGGAAATATTGATTCACCCCCCTCCCAATGTTTCCAACAACGTTTACAATTTCTATTGTGGTTTTATGTGTTCTCAACCATTGAAAATTGTTGTAATTTATTTCTTTGTTTACTCATTGAATATCCCTATTTTTCCCTTATTTATCATTTGATTTCAAAGATGTTTTCTTATTGGTATAAATGTTTGCATGTTGTAGTTTAGCCTTAGTTAATACAGCAATGTGTAATTTGTAAATTGTGTGTTTGGGAACCTATATGTGCCTCTTTAGGAATTACTTAGCCCGCTAGATTTAATCGTAGGGTCCTTTGAACTCACCAACTTGGAATTATACCTTAATTCACTTGAAACTTGTTGAATCTTGGTTGAATCTTGTGGTAGTGGCCTTGGGAGGTAAATAGCCTAAAACCATTTGAGTTACTTAATCCCTAAGATCTATCAAGAAAGTCTCCCTTGTGGGGGTTGTATCTGACCACAAAATAGCAAGGGAATAGATTATAATGTGATAGTGGAAATTAATCATGTTGTTAACCTTAACAAACTTTTTTCTACTCTTGACAAACTCTTTTATATTGTTAAGAGTTGTTATTAACTCTTAATAAACTTTTGTCTACTATATGTTGTCCACTTCAAGATTAGAGTGAGGTTACGTACTTGAAGGTTATGCACTCACATATTACATAAAGGGATCCTCAATATGTTCATTTGGCCAACATTACTTATGCATACACTATATATTTGATAGTAACTCACCTTATAATGCAATTACTAAACTAATATTTGCATTCATGAACAAATGGCAATGATAAATGGATGCATAAATCTTGTTAATATAAATATATCCAAATTTCAATTGAGATAACACACAGATTGACAACAACACCTTCTTGCAACTAAGCTAGCAAGGTATTGATAGCTATGGCTATAGTTCATCCATTGTTGAGATGGTGCCATTAAACAATCTTGTTGCTTTAACATTGAGGCCAAAAGGATATCTATTGTTATAATCCATGTTTTCCCAAGTATTAGCATTGAGGCTAACAAAGTCCTTATATTGTTATAATCCATGTTTTCCCAAGTGTTAGCATTGATGCTAACAAGGGCTTTGTGTTGCTTCAGTGATAGAGATTGAGTCATTACCATGCCTACTAGTGGGCGGCAAACATATCCCTCAACAATCACTTTCACAATTGACTCAATTAAAATAAAAACATATCCTTCAACAATCACTTTCACAATTGACTCAATGAATATACAAGTCCCTAATATGATTTAGGGTCGTCTTTTTATTAGAAAGAAAAGAGCTTAATGGTCTTTTTATTAGAAAGAAAAGAGCTTAATGTTGATATTAGTGTTTTTGAAATCTTCCACAAGTTGGCGGGGATATAGTTGCTTACCTTGTGAATATGCGTGGTCTTTTAAAGACCCACAAAATAAAACTTTGAAGACTCACAAATGCAAGCTGCCAAAGTGAGTTGTGGAAGTGTTTGGTGCCCAGAAATATGTTTTGCAAAAGACAAGATCTACAATCATAGGCTGCAAATGCTTCCTCATAGCCCAAAGGTAATGGACTTCCTTCAAACTTGATACTACTAGACCAAAGGAGTTGCCATTGCAATTATAGGTTCTATATTCGCTCTATGCACTCTTAATACACCACAAGACCGAAGGAGTTGTCATTGCTAATATAGGTTCTATATTCGCTCTATGCACTCTTAATACACCACAATTTATAATGGTTATTTTGTGCTTACATTCAAAGATTTTCAAATTTTGTAAAGTGACACCTAAGTTTCACTTATAATAGATCCATATCAGATTTGTAATATTTATGGATTTATGCATTTTCAACTATTATTTTAAAATACGACTTCCTGGGAAATATACCTGTCAAATGTTTTGTTTCTTGCCACACTATATTCAATGCACAATCACTCACCCCCTGAAACAAAACAAAACAAAATGTCATATGGGAACATTTTACAGCCAACATGAGCAAGATGAACCAGTCCATTTTGCCGAGATCAAAACTCTAGCCTCTTCAAACAGTCATCTCAAAATAGAAAATCGTAACTTGGGTATATTTGTGTTGTCCTAACATCTACTTTCTGATGAAAAGGCAATTTTACAGCTATGGATTAGAGATTATATAATATAAACAAATTACAAGCAGATGTATATCTAATTTCTTTTCCAATTGAGCAGAGTAATTAAATTATTCAAGTTTAGGATTCTGCTAATCGTCCTAATCAGTATAACAAAGAGCGTAACAGAATATGAAGCATCAGAAAACTCAGCAGAACACAATTAAGGCTTTGATCATTTCAAAGCTTAGAGCTGAAAGTTTTATCATGCTTAAAACTCCCAATGTCTTATCCAGACATCCTACCCAAGGAATGTGTTGCATTTTAAAACATTCCAGCAACCTGCACCTCAAAAATCCTAAGCAGGGGATGTGTTACAATTTCTTTTACGAAGCACCCAAATTTTACTGTGCATCATTCACAGGCCAATTTTGCATCAAAGCTGCTAAGGCATATGGCGAAAGCTTGAAATACAGAGAGTGGGTAGCAATAATCCATGGTGAAAATATCTTTTCCAATCTTCCCAAACTGAAGTATGACCTTGTCAGGATCACTCTGTGTCACTGGTGGAGAAGGTTCTTTATTCGCAACAAGTTGAAAGTTTTTCACAGATGCCACTGTAACACGCCCTCTGAAATTAAGGCACCAACACTGCAATTGTTCATGCCATCTTGGGGATTTATTTCTCAAAATAAGGGGGCCACCTTTACTCTGACTACCCACAGGAACTTCTGTTAAGCTGGAGCTACTGAACTCCACAATTTTCTCCATAGCATTTGAAAAAGATGAGGAAAAAGAGCGCTCTAATGAACGGGTTAATTCTGAAGGGGTTGGTGCACTTCCCCCATCCTCAATAGCCGAGGCTGGAATGGAGTGAATTGTGCATCGCATTCGTCTTGGTCCCCTTGTACCAAATACGTTAAGTTCATATGCAATGTGAGCTATGTTATAATTACCAGAAGGGACTCTTGGAGAGACTTTTTTAGAATAAAACCTTCTACTGGTTCGACCAGATGTTGGTGTTGCACCACTGTATGGGGGTTGACTGTCATATATTTCAAACTTGGTACCCAAGAAGTTTGACCTATCAAGTAAAAGAAAAATTAGCATGAGCCATAAACATAGAAAACTACAATCAATATCCTTGATTAGTTAGATATCTAGAACCTATACAAATCTGCACTTCAGAAACATGACCTTCTCTTTAAATATTGATCCTAAACATCCAGATAAAGCAATGCAGTTTCACACCTTAATTTGCCTACATAGGTACTACTTGTTCGAGAAATTTCATCTGCATCCAGAGAAATTATGTACTCCGTGCCTGTAGTACGTCTGATTTTCTTGGCAGCAAGGAGAAATTTGCCATTTTCAGCAGGCATGGCTGCAAACACCACATCGTAGGTATTTAATAAGAAAGAATTCCATGGAAATTGTAAAAAAAGATCCTTAATTGATTACACAAATAGGATTCTTAAGTAATTAATCATTTCCACATTTGAAAAATGTAATAAATAGATAGTCATGTTCAGATTTCATTCAACTGCACCAACTGCAAACACCACATCGTAGGTATTTAATAAGAAAGAATTCCATGGAAATTGTAAAAAAAGATCCTTAATTGATTACACAAATAGGATTCTTAAGTAATTAATCATTTCCACATTTGAAAAATGTAATAAATAGATAGTCATGTTCAGATTTCATTCAACTGCACCAAACTCTAGCAGCATGTATGTATCTAATTATTAAACAAGCACCGAAATGGTACACATAATGGACAAACAGATGATTCAAGTGCACAAAATAAACTCATGTCATTGACGAATGATCAAAGAGGAAGAAATAGAAGAATAGAAATTACATGATTTCCATGTATAGAGAAAAACTGCAAATATATAACACTCCAAATTTGCCATTTTCAACAGGCAAGGCTGCAAAACACCATATCGTAGGTATTTAATAAGAAATTGTAAAAAAAAGGATAAATAGCTAGTCATGTTCAGATTTAATAAATAGTTGAAAAATGTAATAAATACTTGTAAAAAACGATAAATAGTTGAAAAATGTAATAAAATATTAAATAGCTAGTCATGTTCAGATTTCATTCAACCGCACCGAACTCTAGCAGCATGTATGCATCTAATTATTAAACAAGCACTGAAATGGTACACACAATAGACAGAGATGATTCAAGTGCACAAAATAAACTTGTGTCACTGACGAATGATCAAAGAGGAAGAAATAGAAGAAACGAAATTAAATGATTTCCATGTATAGAGAAAAACAGCAAATATAAAACACTCCAAATTTGCCATTTTCAACAGGCAAGGCAGCAAACACCACATCATAGGTATTTAATAAGAAAGAATTCCATTGAAATTGTAAAAAAAGATCCTTAATTGATTACACAAATAGGATTGTTAAGTAATTAATCATTTCCACATTTGAAAAATGTAATAAATAGCTAGTCACGTTCGGATTTCATTCAACTGCACCAAACTCTAGCAGCATGTATGCATCTAATTATTAGACAAGCACTGAAATGGTACACATAATGGACAGGCAGATGATTCAAGTGCACAAAATAAACTCAGGTCACTGACAAATGATCAAAGAGGAAGAAATAGAAGAATAGAAATTGAAAGATTTCCATGTATAGAGAAAAACTGCAAATATAAAACACTCCAAACTTAAAGTAATTTGATTAAAGTTGTCAAGTTTCTGCTCTTTGTAAAGGAAGGCAGCAAGTGGACAAGAAAATGTACAAATTGTACCACAACAAATCAGGTTTCTGCAGTAAGTGGTCTGAGTGGTCAATTGGGTGTAGCTCTAGTGGCTGGGAGGAAAGTTCAAATCCCGCTTAGTCACATGCTTTGCTCTCTTCGTGAGCCTTCAGCCCTAAAGAATCCGGTTTACCCAGGGTACCATCCTCAGAATGAAGGAAAGCCCCTGGTGGGTTTCACTGGGAAAAGCATTACATGGAAAGTAAAAAATAACTCTGAATGATCAAAAGGTTAAACAGCAAGGACTGTAACCCAAGGTGTGGGCTGCATGCAGTGCAACTCAAATGACAAGCTGGGAAGCATAGTAATCCAACGAAATAGATTGCAAAGTTGAATTGGTAGGCATAGTAATCTAAAGGGGGTTGCAAGTTAAATTGTGCAAACAGTACTTAATTTAATACACCTGTTCCACATGTGTCAAATGCAACTTGACACCAAATCCTAATTTCACAGCATCCAGATTCCACTTAGAAAGTGAATAAGGTATTTATTATTTATTACATACTGGTTCTGATTTGAAATTAAAACTCAAAAAGCTGAATCATTCTTAATATATGTTTTTCCCTGTAGAGGGCCTGGATCAGTGCATAGCATAGCACTTCAGAGTGTGAATCTCAAATTGAACCCAAGTTGTTGCTGACTAAGAATGTGGAATAGGCTTACAGTCACCGCAAGATGTAGTTATCTTGCTGACTAAAAGAATGGAATAAGACTCATGCTCACTTCTTCCAATTTGGTCCCTGATCCAGATTAGGTGGGAGCAGTTAATAAGAGGAATAGCCCTCCTGTTAAGGATCGCATGGAACATTTGGGACTCATGCTAACCATCTAAATTAGGTCTTATATAGGAGGGTTCAGTTTATAGTTTCATGGGGAAGGCATCCCCAGCATTTCCCAGACCCTCCTGAGGATGGGGGGCAAACGTCCTTTTTTTCTCGAGGATGTCCCTGGGACAACAGGTGATGTGGCATTCTCCTCCCACACCCTCCCCTTAGAGACATTTGGGGGCCATTGCCAGCATGACTAAGCAGTCCCAGGGATGTCTAAAGTTCTAAACATATGTTGAAGCTACCAACTAATCTGGTGTCCACTGTAGCAACCTGCTCAACAAACAGATATGCCATCCATGTGAACATATCCCAGTATTCTAATAGCATAAACAGATCAGCAGCATGCAGAATATGCACCTTACTTCTACCACTGGACTTATTATACAGGTACCTTTGGCCTTTTAGATCTACTCTGGTTATCCCATCCTCTGCTTTGACAACTGCTGCCTTTGCAAGGAGCCAGCAAAATATTTTTAACCAGGACAGGTAGTTTTAAACATTTTTGATGGATGTTAAAAGTCTGGGAAGGAGGAACTTTAATTCATAGGAACAATACCATGAGAGCTGTGTTACATTGCTGAAGACAGCATCCAATGAAACATGACAAGGTGATATTCCCATAGATGTTGCAATTCCATTGCTCAAAGTACATAACTGTATTGTTCTTAACAACACCAGAATCTGCTTTTACTGCTCAAACTATTGAGACAGAATCAAAACATAACAGAGATAATTAAGTCCCCAGTCCATGATTTTCTTTCCCAGTTTCTGTAGTGTAGGATTCTAGGTTTGTGCCCATTAAATTCTCTGTTAAATTCTTTATTTTCATACTAATATATTTAATTTTCTGCTGGTTAGCAGCTCACAACATTTATTTTTATGGTTTGTCCAGCTAGAAATGGATGTATACTAAATTTCTGTGACATCTGTCATTCTTTTAGCCGTTACCAAGTGTGGGAAGAAGGGCCTTTATGATTGCAAGTTGTGCAACAGGCATTGTCAATTGGGACAAGATCAAGTGCTTAAGAGAAGTTTTTATCCTCCCCACTGAGGTTCAAATTTCACTTACGACATGTTTTTCCTTTGTAGGCAATTGGGGCTGACAAGGTACCAGCAATGTCACACTCACTAAGTGCCTGAGGGTGGGACAAGACGCAACTGAACATTTTGTCAATTGGGTCTAAATAGGTTGGTTAAGAGGAGAAGTTACTCTCCTCCCTACCCATGCTCAAATCCCGCTTGTGACATGTTTGCTTGTCATGGGCCAATTGAGGCTGCAAGATACCAACAATTTTACTCTCACTTAAGTTCTTGAGGGTGGGACCAGATGTCTGGAAACATTAATAGGTCAGTTCAGTCTAGCTTGGGTGGTTAAGAGGAAATTGTTGTCTTCTAGCTTGAGTGGTTAAGAGGAAATTGTTGTCTTCCCCGCCCAATTTCAAATTCCACTTGTGACATATTTGCACCTCATGGGCCAATTGGGGTTGGCAAGGTTCCAGCAATCTCACTCACTTAAATACCGAGATGTCTGTTAACATTTTCTAGCCTAGAGGGCTAGCTCAACTGGCTGTTGCCAATGTTGATGGGCATTTGGCCAGTTCCATGCCAACAAGTGCCCTGTTGGAATCCCCGTAAGTGCGGCCCACTAATCTACACCGATGGAATAACTAGGGATACCATTCACAGATGTGGGAAAGCATCAATTGGGTTTTCCCATGAGATTTTCTTTGGAAAATAAAAGTTGTGGTAAAAGTTGTAAAAGTTGTTGGATATTCTAACATTTCTTAATGCGCAACAATATACTTTGTACAAAACCGAGAAAATATAGATATAGAATAATAAAATATAATTGGGTTTTCTAAAATTTACAACATGTAACACTATTGATAAGGGAATCTACTAACAAAAAAATTACAGTACCTGCAAAATATAATCTTTTGTACATTTACCTTTCTGAACTAAGTGGAGAAGAAAAAAATATGGATGCGATAATGTTTTGTTCATAATAATTTATTATCATGTTACCATTGCTTCACAAGTGTGACAAATAGACAAAAGAATGGCCAAATATCCACTTTTTAGTAATACATACAAATATTTCTGTGATACTATTTAATGAAAGTAGTTGGAGTCATTAGGTCTTATTCTAGCAATTTGACAAGCATTTTATAATATAGTTTATTTTCTATTTGTTATTTTAAATTGTTCAATATGATCATTGACTGTGTTTATACTTTATTGTTTGTGCATTTTTTAAATTTCTTTGTTTCTGGCCTTTACATATTTAATTCCCTACTGGACTCCAGAATAATAATTAGGGAGTTTATTTTACATTAATATATTTTCTGTTGTTCATTCCCCCCGTACACTGGGAATTGTGGGGTACCTCCCAACCATCTCCAAACCTTGTCCCGTTCGCCTATCCCCAAAACTGATTGCAACATATTTTGTGGTCAAACCAGAAAAAAGTAAAGCAGGCAAATGCCTTGGGTGCAAATTTTGGGGGCACTCTGGTAATTTGTTATCCATTGGCCTCGCACAATTCTTTAAAGTCCGGTCCACTTGAATAGGACAAAAGCTTGAGACTGCAGTCATTTGAGTGAATTCAAAAAAAAATATTACTTCTTTAGAGTACATTTGCCCTAAACTCACTGGATGAATGACAGAATATATTCAGGAGAGGGCTTCCATTGTATCTCTGAATGTTTATAGACAGGATGTCAGGGTGAATTTATGCTCTATCCCCTTACAAAAATGTATAATCATTTTAATGCAGAGTTCTAACATTTAAAAAAAATGTTTAACAATGTAACATTTAAAGTTTGATAAAATATCTAACATTAGACACTTTCCTACAACTAATGTAATATGCTAACAACAACAGAACTGATATAACATGATAGTATACAACATAAGATGCTAACATTACATATAACATTAATATGCTTTATCATTTCCCCCCTACTTAAGAGGAAATTGTTCCCAGTCTCTTTTAGACAGGGACATTGATCAAATGTCATCTAAATGCATCATTCAACCTCTGAAACAGAAGTTCTTTCTGCCAATCAGGTATGTAATTGTCTCATTCCTTCTAGTTATTCATATTCTTGTACCCACAGAAACATAAGGATGAAAATCAAGAATTGCCTCTGTTGGATGGATATTAGTACTCCTTCCTCAATATGCAAGCTATGTCAATCATAACACATCATAGATGCCCAATTGAGCTAGCAAACCAATCCAAAAGCATATGCTAATATTACATAAGACATTGATATGCTTCATCAATTCCTCCCTACTTAAAAGGAAATTGACCCCAATCTCTTTTAGACTATGTTACCAGGATTCGGATACGGATTCGGATACGGATCCGGATCCGGATTCGCTAGTTTTTTGAAAATCCAAGATCCGGATACGGCAAGGATACATCACGTACACATAAAAATAATATAATAATATTTTTTAAATTTTAAAAAACACTTTAGAACTAAAAAATCAAATACTCCATCAAAAACTTTTAGAACACTGAATGATAAATATGAAGATTGAAACACTGAAATGATGCATCCTCCCTTATACAAAATAACAAAAAGAATCATAATATCATAAATAGTCTGTAAGTTACTTTACTAGTAGTGCATATAAAGTTCAAATTATAATATATTAATAATTATCAATACACAATTAAATAATAAAAATTAAAATACACCTCATTTAAGTTTTAACATCATAATATCATAAATGCTCTATAAATTACCTTACTCAATAATGCATATAAAGTTCAAATTATAATATATTAATAATTATTAATACACAATTAAATAGTAAAAATTAAAATACACCTCATTTAAGTTTTAACACACCACTACAATATGAATATCTTCCTGAATGGTAGAACACTCGGTGCAATAAAGCAATTATTATTAATATTTCTAATAATAAAATATTAGGACATAGAAATACCATGTTTTGTATTCATATATAATCTTTCCCATATTAATATATGATACCATATTAAATTAATGTATATATATTCTATTAAAATAAAAATATACATATTTTATTCTATTAAATTCTACATACATATATAAATATTAAATAAACATACATACTAATAAATTCTATTAAAATAAAAATATACAGGCTTTATTCTTTGAACTTAAACTTATAAAACATTTAAAAAACTTTTGTTATTTAGCTTCTAATGATCAATTTTT